>VYZR01050746.1:335-23320 GCA_013400675.1 Oxylabes madagascariensis | reverse complement strand
AATTTTGCTGAAATCCTTCTTGTAGTGAAGACAATATGACCGTTCTTTTATTTGGAGTAGTGTTCAGAATTTTCTTTGTGCTCAAGGGATAGTAGTTCAGAAATGGCAGTAAGTTGCATCTCATGTGAGTATTCTGGTTACAGCTGCAGTGTGTCTTTATTTGTCTCTGAAATCATGCCATAATAAATAGTCATCCCAGTAGTGTGAATGCAGCTATGTGTTTAACAGGTACATGGTTTCCATTGGGATAGTTACTCCATTTTAGAAAGCTGTATCTGTACTAGATATTGTGGTGGTATCATTATTTCAGTGCACCTTAAGTAATGCAATTTTTGTATTTAGGTAAGGTGTGTGTTAGAGAGTGCAGGAGCTATGCCAGTTCTACCGGTCACAGAGCATCAGTAGAGACCTTAGCAGTGTGTGGCTCAAATTCTCCTTTCAAGTATGAATTACCTCACACTTATTCACACTTTATTTCGTCTGCTGGAGGAGTGCCCAGTGCTGTCAGTCATTTGCAGGGAGAGTTTGACTTTTGTGGCTCGTGCAAAGCCACACAACTGGCAGCGAGCTGCATCTCTCTCTTCTGGCATTACCAGTGCTGGAGCACCCAGAAGTGAGCACTGTGATGCTGTGGTTGTACTCAAGTGGCCATGGTGATAATTTTTCAAGGCTTCTTGTTTTAATTACATAACTTGAGATCCATATAAGAGCTGTGGGGCCTTTGGTTTTCCTTTCCAGGATAAGCTGAAATGTGGAATTGTGCAAATACTCAAATTCATCATGCAACAGTGGAGTTAAGTCCCACGTCTGTTTTGAAAATGTAGGCCTTTGGCTCACACAGTGCTTAATTGCACAGACCTTTTCTTTCCTGAAGCTGAGGCTGCCAGAACCTCAGCAGGAAAGCAGCTTGTCTATGGGAGCTGGGAGGTGGACAGATTACCTCTTTGTAACAAACCTAACATATCTGCTATTTCAACATCTGAAAGACACTATACAAGTGAGAGGGGTTTGAGGGTCCTCAGTTAAGACCCATAACTTCTTTTATATAGATGTATCTATAGATAGATACATAGTTTTTTTGATAAGTTGAAATGAAACAGGGAAAAATACCTTACAGATACCTAGATTGCAAGGTCCCCACTGTACATTTTGCACAGAGTTACAGCAGAGCTGATGTTTAGACTGTTCTTAATGAAAAAGTTGAAGGAAGAAAGGTATTTTAAAATTTTACGACAGGGAAGCAGTCTTACAAAATACTTGAAGACTTTAGGCCCAGATTTTCAACAAGGGCAATTTATCATAAATCTTTTGACTTCAGTAAGAATTATTACATGTGAAGCACAGGTGGGAAAAAATCAAAACCAGAATGTTTGATCATAATTTGTTGTTTGGAAATAAGTTTTTTTGTATGTAAATGACTGTAGGTTGAAAAGCCATGAAAATCATTGCCCTCGTATTTGTTCTTTAGTTTGCATGGAAAAAAAATCTCATTAGTTCTTATTTACTATTACAACATTACTTCACTGAACTACTGAAAAGAAAAGGGAGAAACTAGAAGGAATCATCTAAACAATGTTGCCAGAGCATTAAGAGAATGAAAAACCTAGTTACCAGGGCAATGTAAACCACTTTTCTTTTTTTTTTTAAATATCCCTTTTTATCAAATCACAATTCGTGTTTCTCTAAAGGTGTTTTGTCAGGATTAGAAGCTCTAAGGTAACTTGGATATGACTTTANTTAATGAAAAAGTTGAAGGAAGAAAGGTATTTTAAAATTTTACGACAGGGAAGCAGTCTTACAAAATACTTGAAGACTTTAGGCCCAGATTTTCAACAAGGGCAATTTATCATAAATCTTTTGACTTCAGTAAGAATTATTACATGTGAAGCACAGGTGGGAAAAAATCAAAACCAGAATGTTTGATCATAATTTGTTGTTTGGAAATAAGTTTTTTTGTATGTAAATGACTGTAGGTTGAAAAGCCATGAAAATCATTGCCCTCGTATTTGTTCTTTAGTTTGCATGGAAAAAAAATCTCATTAGTTCTTATTTACTATTACAACATTACTTCACTGAACTACTGAAAAGAAAAGGGAGAAACTAGAAGGAATCATCTAAACAATGTTGCCAGAGCATTAAGAGAATGAAAAACCTAGTTACCAGGGCAATGTAAACCACTTTTCTTTTTTTTTTTAATATGCCATTTTATCTAATCACTAATCGTGCTTCTCTAAAGGTGTTTTGTCAGGATTAGAAGCTCTAAGGTAACTTGGATATGACTTTAAAAGCTGGAGCTTTTCTTGCATGGATGGAGGTGTCACTTTAAACTTCTGGTCTCACAACATTTTCATCAAATTTTTGCATGAGTCAGTAAGTTTAAAGTGGAAGGTTCTGGAAATGCTTGGATGAATGAAGGAGTCATCATCAAAGAGAGAGAATTGCTCTGGTAATGTGGACGAGTTCAGGTTTCTTGCCTCATTGGAGGGACACCCTCAAAACCCAAGTCTGCTTGAGTTTACACAGAGACAGACGACTTTCTCCAGGCACACCCTTTGTGGTTGTTTTGAGCCACAACAGATGATTCTTGGGACCTAACACCATAATTCCATGCTGGATTATGTTAGCATGCTTTCCCTGGCATTCTGACATCTCTTCTCGCTTCCTGCAATGGCAATAGCATCAGGGAGAGGCAAAAGAATTGGCATGAGCTGGGAGGCTATAGTTTCACAATTCCTCAAGTATACTGCCTGTATTTTTGCTGTTTTCCTCTGCCTGTAGAACCCTCTGAGTAGAAGGACAGAAATTACAAATAAAGAACAGACAGAGCATTCAGATGTTTGCATGTAATAAATTGAAGGCAACAAGTAGTAGTATAAAACTCCTGCTGCTGTGTGATTATCTATGGATATGTTTGTGAGCACAAACATTAAAATGTTGAATCCCTTCTTATTTTCCTTTTTTTCTTATAAATTTACTGTGTAGCAAACAAGGGAGCTGAAATCTACATGTTGAGATGATTAAAGTTATTATTCAGCTGTTTTTCAAGACACTCTGAATTGTAGAAAGGAATTCATACTATAATGTAGAAGCATTACATTGACAGCAATGCTGATGTTGTTCTAATCTGAAACCACAGAGTATGTTCTGAATTTCCAATCTACTACGTTTTAAGTTAAATGAAATGTTTTGGTTTTTTTCCAGTGGAATAAAGGGGAGTGTTAGGAAGTAGTTGTAAATGAAAGTGGGATTTTTTGACACCTTTTGGTTCTTGTGCAGCATTTCTGCAGTTCCTGGTTATCTAAGCAAGGAAAGGTTGGAGTAAAAACCATTCAAACAGTTTTTCTAGCTTTCTAGTTTTTGAGAGGACGTTGTGGTCTATACAGTGTTCTTGCAGGCAGTGGGCTCATCTCATGGGATGAGTGGGTCTTAGTTCCATCAGCTTTCTTCGAGCTGTGAGTTCGTTTTCAAAACAAATATTTTTAATTGGGTGATTTAGAGAGGTCTGAGCAGAGCTTAGCCTCACCAAGTATTTTATTTTATCTTTAAAAACATGTCCAGAGGAAATGTCATCTCAAATAGAAATCTTCAGGAAAGAGAAAAGGCATTATAAAAGCTTTGTAGTAACTTCATTTAATGCAAGAGCTTTGTGGATCTTTTTACCCCAATAGTATGTAGGGAACAATGTTAAGTGAAAAATGAACAAACTTTCATGTAAAAACTGTGTAATTCTGAAAGCTGAGGTATTTCCTGAAGTGTGAGTTAAATTGCTCTGAGGCAAACCTTCCTTAAGCCAGGAAATGCAGGTCTTCCAGTGAAATTGTTTCCACGGAAGGTTTCTGCCTAACCTTCCAGGTGGAAAGTGTGCACTTCATTCTAGAGGTGCGCAGCAATTGCTGTGTGGGAGCTGGGGCTGCTGAAGGCAGTGCATGGCTGACCAGGGAGGTGCCACTCAGCAAAAAGTGTAAAACTCTTATCAGAATATGCCATGCATCAGGATGAGTTTCAGCCAGTCCAGGCTGAAATGCGCATAAGTGTTTGAATGTAGGATATGAAGAACGAAGTTACTAAGTTGAAAGTAAATGCTTTGCACAGATTGCTTTTACTTTTTCTGCCAGTTTTTTTCTGATGGAGGGAAATGTAAATTGTTCTGTCATTAATTATGAATTCTATTTTTCTTTCTTGCTCTGATTTGCAGTGTGTGCTGTACTTGTGGGCCTTGAAAATCCTTTACCCCAAAACACTGTTTTTACTTCGTGGGAACCATGAATGTAGACATTTAACAGAGTATTTCACCTTTAAGCAAGAATGTAAGTTTATCTTGCCTTTCTCCTCTTAACTGCCTTTTCAGCAACTTAGTTTGTTATTTTGCAAATATTTGATACTGGTTCGCTATTAATAAATTTTCATGTACTTTTCATGTTAACTGCCATTAATTTTAAATTGTAATCTCTGTTCCCTGAGAGGGCAGTCACCTCTCAGTGGTGTGGAATGGGAGGGCTTAGACCCCCTCTCATTTGAGCTTGCCAGTCTGATGTTGGGAGCATCCTGGGGCTGCCGTGTGTCCATCTGGGCCTGGATGCTCTTGGTGAACATGTACTGCTGCTGATGCTTTTAGCAGCAACTGGGGGTTCGTTGCCCCACGCAGCAGCCTGGCAAGCAAAACCTGGTGGCACACCAGCTCTGGCACCTGTGACAGGTTCCTGACTGCTAGTTAAGGAGGGCCACGTCTCATGGAGCAGGAGAAAAATACAGGGAATTTTTATTTTGATTTTTCTTTTTCCGTTAGGTGTATAGCATTTTCAGATTTGTCCTGTGTGTAGGCTTGAACTTTTCAGTATGTTCTTTTTATATGAATTCCTTTCTGTGTTGCAAGAAAGGATGCAGTGACACATAAAAGCTCATTAGATATAGACCTTTACCTGTACGATGAAGCTTTTTTTTCCCCTGTGACACTGTAAGATGAGACTATTGCCGTAAGTGTGTGTTTCCTTTTTACACTGGGGATAAAGAAAATGTTAATTGGCTCAAAGGCTTCATGGTTTACTGAGTTTAATATGCATATTGGTAAATTAGCATTTCAGCTTCATTGTACCACCTCGTTCATTTCATAATGGCATTTCTGTAGATAATTAATTAAAATGGACTGGGCTAAAGTTCTGACTATTTCATAGAGAGTATATTGAGTGATAATAATGATAATCATTCAGCAGATGTTTTAAGGGTAGCTCTACAGATTTCATACTGAGTAGAAGTGGTAGACTGTTATGGTATATTCAGTTGTTTATTTACAGTTTTTTAGAAAAAATATGACAAAATTTTATTAATTTCACCTCAGAACAGGAAGGATTTTTCCAGCAGTGGATCCCTGAAGATATTTTTATATGAAGCAAAAGTTTGGGTACAGTCCTCAATATTAGGTAGAATAGTGAGAGAAAAAGTTTGAGATACTAAACATATTCCTTTTTCCTCTTAAATATTGATGGCACTTTCTGTTACCATCTTAATTTTTAAAAGGTAAAATCAAATATTCAGAACGTGTCTATGATGCCTGCATGGATGCCTTCGACTGCCTTCCCTTGGCTGCTCTGATGAACCAACAATTCCTGTGTGTACATGGTGGCTTGTCTCCGGAGATCAACACCTTAGATGACATCAGAAAAGTAAGTCTTTGAAGTATTACCTGTTAGCACAATGTGAGCGCCATCTGACGACTCCGTGTGCCTTTTTAAGTGTTCTGTGCTTTCTTGGAAAAAATACAAAAGAGCTCTAGAAGAACCTCACAATATACAAAGATGTAACAAAAAGGCTCATATGATTGCAATGAATATAGTTGGTATTTTTTTTAATAGTCAAGAGCTTCATTCTCAGTAGATCCCGCCATATTTTAATAGTTCTGCATTTTAGTGCCCAGCAAATTATCTAATTGAGGCTTAATAAGTTCATGCTTGTCATACTCTTATGTTCTGAAAAGTTCCTCAGAAATCTCATGGAATTTCAGAGAACAATGTCAAACAGATTCTTCACATAATCGAGTGTTATTGCATGTTATCAAGGATTAATTTTTTATTCACATGTTTTGTAGAAGAGATCTCAGTTGATATTTCTGAGAAGAGATATTTAAACCATTCATTCTTAGTGTTCCCAGGAAAAAAAAAAATCTTGTTTGCTGTCTGAGACTTGCAAACATGGATATATATTTCTGAGCTTTCAAGTTAGTAAAAGGTAATTTATATTCTGAGGTTAATTTGTAGTCTGTGAAGAAATTAATATAGTTTAAAAAACCCAAATTGAGCCAGTAATTACATGTTTTGGTTTAAAAGCAATTAGCTTAAGATATTAACTGCACTTTAAAAAATTACTGAATGCAAAGTTTTGTTTCTGAGGTAAAGATTCACTATCTCAGTAAACAAAAATACTCTGCGTAAAAATTAGCTGGCTCTGCAACAGCATAGTGGCAGAGTGAAGTTGTTTAGCTCTCAGATTCTAGATTAGGTTCATTAACACCTTACCTTCCCTTCCCCCTGCCCAACCCAGCAGATTTATTTATCTATGGCAATCAGCAGAAATTGGGTTTGCATATTTATGAATTTTTGTTTAATTTAGATGAATTGTAATTACATAAGCATTAATTGGAGAGGGCTGGAATAAAAAGTATAGATATGCTGTGAATATGTCGAGAACACTAAGGTAAAATTGTAGAGATCTCTTATTAAAACTGAGTGTTGAAAACTTACAAAACCAGTTTGTTCTCTTTGAAGTTTTTTTTTTTTTTTGGGGAGAAGGTAGGTACTAGCTACTGAATCATTCCTTGATCTTTCTGGTCAAAATAGAGAATATTTCAGACTGCAAGCCTTATTCATACACCATCTTAACAGGGCTGTTCTTATATGAAAGAATTCTTGACATAACACATGATGTTTTTATATTGAAGAGTTCTTGCAGGAGAACACTGATTTTTATTATTTTATTTTTTTGCTAAACTTATCTTATTTGTGGTATGATTCTATGTTATTTGAAGTTTTAAATACCCATAGTAAGACCAGAAAGAGAAGTTTTTAGCTTCTTAATTAGGGTTGATGTTATGGGCGCAACAGGAATGTCAGGCCAAGATGCTGTAATGCAATATTGTCTTGATATTTAGATACAATTTTTTGTGAAAATGTACACAAATGTAAATGGGAACTTGCTTTGAAATAAGTGCTGTATTATCTTGAGGTGCTCCACTTACATAAATTGAATGCTCTAAGGTTTGAAAAATCAGGAAATACAGAAATACTATATTCTTCCTTGTCCACTGGAATGCTTGCAAAAAACAGTAGAAAAGGCAAAAAAAAAGCAAACAAATTTATGTAGAATGGGAATCCACTGTATCTCTTAATTTTCGGTTATATCTGTTCCTTCTATCCCCTGTCAATGTTTGCAAGGAGTGTTTTGCTGTTACTCAAACTCCATTGCTTTAAAGCTGAAGAACAGATTGCCGAGTCTCTTGTTTGCCTGCTCATGGATTGAAAAATAGTAATTTTGCTTCAATGTTTCTGTGATACATAGTTGAAAGAAGTTAGTATTTCTTTGTCTCCTATTTTTCTTAGTTAGATCGATTCAAGGAACCACCTGCATATGGACCTATGTGTGACATCCTGTGGTCAGACCCATTGGAGGACTTTGGAAACGAGAAGACTCAGGAACACTTTACTCACAACACAGTCAGGGGGTGTTCATACTTCTACAGGTGATTATTGCTACTTTGAATAGACTTCTGTTGGTGAACTGGTTGTGGTTTTGCAGTATAAATGTTTGCTTGATCTTTGTGTCACTGTTTAGGTAATTAGGCCTTTTTTTTCTGCAGGCTAGCCTTGTTTTCAGAAAAATTCATACTTGCTTTATTGGAATCTCTTCTGTTATGCCACAGTGGGAAAACTTCAAATCACTTAATTTTATTCACCAAAGCCTGTGTATTTTGCTTATTTCTGTTCTTGTAAGTTAGAGAATGTGTTACTTTAAAAAGGTACATAACTGCATTTCTAGTTTGAAAAGTAAAACTTAATTTCAAGTGAAAGATGCCAGCATTGGAAAAGTGATTACCTATTGTTCTGCAGGGTAAATAAAAACTGTGATTTCCCTCACAAAGGTACTTTTTTTTTCTCTCAGTTTGATCAAACTTTTTTTTTGTTTGTTTGGGAGTAGTTCTTAAGAAATTCAGTATTTGAAGAGCATTTGTCAAATGGAACTTAGTAATATCTGAAATGTAGACAAGTGCCTGTAACACTCTTGCAGAAATGTGTATCTGCCTTCCTCTGACAGTGTGGGGATTTTAAGGAATTGGGGCTTTTTTTTTTAAATTATATTATTTAAGAACAATGTACAAGGACACCAGAGTAGCAAAACTAGCAGGGGAGGAAGTTAAATTGCAAAATGAGCAGTGTATTCGGTGAAATATTAATTAAAAAATCCATTTTTGTTCAGGAGAAATGTGAAGATGCTATTGAAATGTTAAGAGGTTGTTGAACTTTTTGAAGTGAAGTAGTTCTGCTTCAGCCCATGGTAGTTACACACAAATCTAAATTTTCGCAACAGACTCAGCAGAAGGGAGGAATCCAGCTCTTTCACTTGCCTTAGAAAATCTCACCTTGAACACTGAGGTGTTCTGAACAGCTGTTTAGTAACATATCAAAAGTAAATCAATGGCTTCCACCAGCAACCAGGTGACAGAGCCGCTGGAATCAACCTCCTTGTTGGTAACGTTATCAGAAGGTAGCAGATGGCTTGATGTTCAAAAATGAGATTTCCTGCCCCCTTCTTGGAGCCGTAGTTGCTGCAGCGTGGGGCCAGCTGAGAACAGAGCTGTTTGCTCTGCAGCCTGGGCTGCTGGCACCCACCTCCAGTGGGGAAGTCCGATGGTGGTGCTCGGTTCCATGACATCTGGGAGGTGCTCAATAGATGTGTTTGGGCTTGTCATGAAAGGGATGGCAAGCTGCTGCAAACAATTCATCAGTGCAGAAATGGGCTGATGGGTAAAATCATTGCTCATCCTCTCAGCAGCAGCAAATGCTGGAGTGTACCTGAGACTCCCAGGCACTGCACACACAGGGAGTAATAGTGATTTCCCCTCATGAACAGCCTGGCAGACATGGCTTGTGCTTAAATACAGAGCTGCTTATACACTGGAAAAACGTCTAGATTTTAGGTTGGGTTTTTTTTTTTTTCAGAGACCTGCTCCATACAGTTGCCATAAAATTTCCTCTATATATATATCAGTTTCCTCCAAAAAATGTGTCAGACCTAGTCTATGTCCTGATGCATATTCAGAAAAGTGCGTGTTTCAGGAGAAGAGGAAATGCTCAGAAGACAGCTAATTATCTGGTCATGTGTGAGGGGCATATAACTGCTTAATGATTCAGTCAGAAGGCTAGCTTGGAGTCACGTTATCTGAGATTATATAAAGGCAAGCATTCCTTTTAAAAGAAGTACCTAGTTGCCCTGGAAAGATGACTAATTCCTTGCCTAATAATAATACCTGGTGTAAAAGGTATCCATCAATGTGGAATGTCTAATTTTCCTTGCCTTTTCTAGTTACTTCCTGAGTAAAGGAACAAATTTTCCTAGACAGGCAGCTCAGCTTGTAAAGTAAGGACTGAATTACTCAGTCCTCCTTCAAGAATGTATGTTAATAGAATGATTGTGTTTATTCTTCACTGAATAAAATTTCTTAAGTTTCTTCAGTCATTTCCAGAAAGGGAAGTTAAAAAGATAGCAATGAGGATTTTGAATGAAGGTTGGGAAGATTTCAGTCGTGCCTGCGAATCAGTGAAAGGATTTCTAGATGATTAAGATCTCCTAATCAATTGCAGGAAATATCTGTAATAAATAACTTATTTATCAGAGATGTTCATTATAATGATGAGTTACAAGTTACTTTGCTCTGACTTAAAGTTATTTCCTAATACAAAAATGCTGAGGAAATATGAGGAAAATAACAGTAATGTGCCTTTCTAACTGTGCATGCACCCTATTAACTGGACCTTCCATCTCAGAAGTGCATGAAATCCTCTACATTCAGCCAAAAGCCATTTGTGAAATGTTGGGCCATTTCTGTGAGAAGGTATAAAGACCATAGCTTACAGTAGTCTGACAAGCTTCTCACTGCATTTCTTACATGATCACTCTCATACAGCCTATTGAATTTCAAACCGATCCAGGATTTCTTCAAGAAACGTCCTTTTATGTAAGAGTTCTTGAAACTGCTGTGGCTAGTTGTAAAATGTCAGATCTTGAAACCATAGGCATAACCTGTCATTTGGAGATGTAAAGAATAGTCTGATTTTCAGAAGTGCTCTGAGTCAACGTTTAATGCACATCTTTAGCATCTAGCAGCATTTTGTCCTGTGGATTGTCAAAATAGCACAATGCCAAAGCAAAATGTTAACTGTGGAATAGAAGGAATTAATGAAAATATATTTAAGTTTCTGTACCTTAAAGAGAACAAAAAGTGATAGGGATGAGATTTCATTTTCCTTATCTGAAGTTTAAAATTGTATGTCCTTTGTAGTCGTGGTCATGTTTGATGCAATTTTGTCAAAAAGTAGAAATAATTAATGGAGGCTGGTTGTTTAAATTATTCTTTTATTATTAGTTAAGCTTTTCTTTCATCCATACCCAAAATAATGTTGTGTCCAGAGTATATTACAAGCAGGAGGGAATTCATTTGTCCCAGAGTGATATTAGACCCACCAGCACGCAGTTTTTCAGCTGATCCAGCCAGTAAAGAAGTTTTCTTGTTTACCAGATTATCTAGTTCTTGCCTTGAATTTTTCTAGCAAATATTTATTTGCACTTAGCAATTTGTACTGATCTTACCAATGACCCTTTGTGCTTCTTTCACAAGCTAGTGGTACAGTAACTCTCAGGCATTCTTATAAGAAACAAGTTGGACACCAGGAGGAACTTCACTGAAGGGGTGGTCAGGCATTGGAATGACTGCCCAGAGAGGTGGTGGAGTCACTCTCCCTGGAGGTGTTCAAGAAACATTTGCCAGCCTTGGATAGCAATGAAATGGCTCAACCTTCCAGATACTCTGGGGTAGAGTAATAATTTTGGCCCTATAAGCACATGATTTCAGTGGTGCACTTGATGTGCAAGTTAAGTTTGTCAATATGCAAAGATTAAAGAAATGTCTGCTGTAAGCTTGTGTTTTAGCTCAGGGTGAGAGGCACAGTTGGATGGCTTTTTCTTTCTTTCTTTTTTTTTTTCAGTAATAGCATTTTAAACAGATTCTTTTGCCCACTTTTCTACTCTTCTTTCTCCCAGGCCAGAAGCTTTTTGCTGCCCTCACATGGTCTGCCCAGATGTACTGGTAAAATTGCTTGTGTGCTCCATCAGACCTGGGAAAGCATCCAGTTTTAAAAGAATGACTCTGCAAAAAAAGATGTGTTTTATTTGTTCTAGTCCCATGCAGTTCCCTGTTCCACTTCCCGGTGCAGCTCTGCAGACAGCACAGCTAAGAGCAAGCAAAAGCTGGTGGAAAGGAATGTTCTGAGAGTTGCTTAGGACAGCACAGCAGCAAAAGCATTTGCCTTTGGAGACTCAAGTGTGAGGCCAATGGATTTGGGCAGAAACCTGTTTTATATGTGCGTGTAATGTTATAGAAGCTTTTGGACTAAATTTGAATGTTCTCTTTTGAAAGAAATGCTTATTCCTCTCTTTTAATGGCATGATGAGGGATATGAAAAAAAAGGTTAATTCCATCTGTTTTTTCCAGTTATTGGTGGAAAAACAGTTTGAAAACATTTGCCATTTTGGTTCATGTTAGCAAAGTATTGCTTCTTTTTTAAACTGCCCAGAAAAAATCAGCGATCATGGAAAAGAGACCTCAGAACTCGTAAACTATGCATGAGGCATGTTAATGAAAGAAGATGCCCAAGTAGGGAATATCACAGTCAAGTACTCCATGGGGAATAACATCTCTCTAGCTTAGCAGAGGGCTGTTTTGTTTTCTCTGTGAGTCACCGCTCCTCCGTGATTCAGCATGACACATGAAGGCAGGAGGCTGGGTCGCTCTGGAAAAGCCTGTTGCGTGGGGGATTTCTGTTTGTTTGTTTTCCCTCTTGGCCAACTGCTTTATTTCTGGCTCATCTGAATTACAGTCTGGGCTCTGCAAAGCAGGGCAAGGAGGAGAGTGTTTCTGGAAGGGTAGCGGTCTGAAAAACTAGTAGGGAATTTGATTGCAAGTTAGTAATTTTAATAAAAAAGATTAAAAAAAGGATTTCCAAGTAGAAGTCATTTCTGTAAAAGTTTGTTTCTGATAACTTTTGCCATAATGTCTGTTTTCTTGGCTCTTTGTAGGACTTCTAATTTTTGCCTGCTTTTTAGGACATGTATTTTTGTGTTAAGGAATATTGTTTAATCTAAAGCGAACAGATACTAAGGAAATGCTGGGTAGCATATGTAAAAGCTGCAAATGATGGAAAGTGTGCTTCTCCCCAGCCCCTACTTCAACAAGAAGCTCAAGAAAAATGCCTGCAAGTTGCTTTGCCTTTTTCAGAATAAAATGTCCAGATAGACTGCTCATGGGTTGTGGTGGTCTGGGTAATAGGGCAGCTGGCACATTGAAGGTCCTATGCTATTCACTTGTAAGAAAAGAAGGCAGGCAGGTTCTTTTTTTGTAAATTTGCATGGAGCACTGTGTGACATCTCTGCCTTTGTACGTGTGGATCCCGTAGAATCAGCCAAATTCTGCTAGCAGAAGTCTTATTTTCCACAGATTTATGAAGAACAAGATAATTAAGCAATAAAAACCCCCACCACTTTTGTACTTGTAATGGAAAGAAGAACCTATCATATCTATTTAGGAGCATTTTTTACCACTTCATTATATCTTCTTAAAAAGCAGTACTTAACACTGGATGAAAAGAATACTACAGAGGAAAAAAAGTAATAGCTTAGACATTTTGAGCAGCTGCAGTGATAACATAATCAACTGTCTATCAGATTTTCATGATAGACCCCAGTTTTCAGAAATTAATGTAAAAATTTCTAAACAAAATGTACCATAAGTCTACATTTAGTCACAATTAATTGTGAAATGAAATGTATGCAAATCATTTCTCATTTGCCAGTGGTTTGAATGGCAGCCTGTCAGCATTTGAGATCACTGCAGTTGCCAAAACGATACCTCACGTAATTTGGGAATTTAAATTGTTTTATAATGGCAATCTTTTTAGACAATTCCAAATACCAGACCTGCATCTGAGAATGTGCTAGGTGGCTGAAGTCCAGAAACAGCAATATAGCATTCCACTGGGTTTGTAGCTTCTAGCTGCAAATGACATTTCACCTTCAAAATACCCAGGAAGGTTTGGAAGCAAGTAGTATAATTTATTTTGGGTAAACTAAAGGAAGATGATGCATTAGACTGGGGAAGGGGGCGGGGGGAGTAAGTTTTCATCTTTTTCATGCATGAAATTGGAAACCGATGGGCCTGTTAACTGATTGCAAGTGGGCTCTTAAGGTGGTCCATGAAATCATGCCTGGGACAGCAGTTTTTTGTATAATGTATAGTTGCGATTTTTAATTTTTTTTATCTTGCTCAGTACGTTTAGCACAGATGCATTCAGTGAGCACATTTTTGGGGTTTCAGAAGTCACAGGATTTTAAGTTCCCAAGGGGAAAGATAATTTGTTTCTCAAGGAGATAAAGTTCACGAAGATAAACATACCTAGTTTGAAGATTGATTTGCCTTTCTTCTTTCTGTCTCTTTCCCTCTCTTTCCACGTAACCACGCTATTTTCTGGTGTCCACAATCAGCCACTGCATACAGTAGTCAGTGAGTGACGTTTTCTGTTATGCAACGGTTGTATTACCTTTTGCTTTTTTGGAATACATTAAATCTTAGAGTAATAAAAGAAAGTACCTTTTTGCTGATAAGCCACAGGCTGATGGTTGTTATGTAATGAATTGCAGTTTCAAGCATTCCTTTCCAAGCAGTTATGGGATGGGATTTAAAAAGACACTGCTGGTGATGTTGTCTCTACTGAAATCTGCCTGCAGAGCAGGCGCTGATTTCATGAACAATGAATGTTTTATGATACATTTTTTGAAAGCTAGAGCTCTGTGTGCTGCTTCTGATATTGCCATAACAGGTGCTATTGCTTTTTTTCTAACAGTTACCCTGCTGTATGTGAATTCCTACAGCACAATAACTTGTTATCCATACTCCGAGCTCATGAAGCCCAGGATGCTGGGTAAGTATGTGTGGGGAGGGGGCAGCAGTAATACTTCTGTGTAATGGCCTACCATTCCCAAACAGAGCACAGGAAGGAAGAGCAGATGAATGAGAATGAACTGGAAAACACAAGTTGCAACAGCTCTCGCTTTTTACTAATGCTACAAAAATACACACTGGCATTACAATGTCTTTTACATGGTTATTAATGAGTTGCGAGGTTTAATGAATCCTTATATATGCCACTTACTTAGCCTTAGTGATTTTAAGTGATACAAAATGATCAAAATTTTTTTCATGCCAGACAGGAAAGAAAAACGAATTCATTTCAGAAAAAGATTTGCAGATGTGCCAGAGTCTTTTGACACACTGATTGCCATGATGCTAGAGAAGTGATTTGGCTCACAAAGACCAGAACTGCCATCTTTTAGGACTTTCTCAGCTACCTGAAACTTTTGGGCCTACGGGTTTTGTACTTCATTAAAAAAAATAAAAATTGTAGAACTCAATAGGCACATAAATTTTTCTGGAGTAGTATCAATTATGAATTCAAGAAGTCTAAGCCATTGCATGCAAAAAGAGTCCAGGTTAAGCATCAGGGGGTGTTGATGATTCCCCATGAAACTATTATCATTATAAAGGTAGAAATTTTTGTGCTGCTTTAAAAAATTACTTTAAAAATTCCTCTTATTTGAAATGTACCATACTTGTGAGATATTAATGAAGAATTGGAATCTGAATAAATAGTTTTGCATATCATGCATAATTTATTATTACTGTGTTTGTTTGGAGGTAGAAACTTTACCCAACTTGAATGGCAATAAAAGATAAATTAGCAGCATTGTAGGAATAAGGTCAATATTCACTATGCATATAAAAAGTTATTCTGAATGTCTGAATTGTCATGACTGCAAAATGGTGATGCAATTAAGAGCAAGCTATTACTATGTCAGAAATACCTAGCATGAATTACGCAAGAGTAATGAAATTTCATTTTTCTTGTGTTACTTTCCACTAAAGGGTGAAAAATAAAATTGTGTGGAAGAGATTGCATTGAAGCTGCAGCTTTTGTGGATGTTTGCTAAATTTGTAGGTTTCTTGTAGCTGAGACTTAAGAGCAGTGTTTGGTGTGCTTGTGTCTAAATACTGTTTGGTTGCTTTCTTTCCAATTACTTGCAGGTTTAATGCTTGACTGATTGGTCCAATAAGCCTTCTACTTTTCATGAGGCAGTAAGGTTAGGTAATGTAAACATGCAGACATTAATAACCTGGCTAAAAGAGTGGATAAGATTAGACACAGCGCTGAAAGGAGCAGATGCCCTGCTTCCCCTTCCGTTCTCCCACCTTCCATGTCTCCTGGCCTTGCCATTGCTTCCATGCCTGGAGAGGGGAGGCAGCAGGAGGGTCATGGGGGATCCGCACTTCCCTGCTGAAGGCAGGACCCTTCCAAGGCACCTGCTGGTGATTACTTCACCCACCGTCCCACAGAGGGAAAGTCTGGGAATGTCCTGGGCACTGAGCGAATTCACAACAAAACCCACCTCTGGCTCACTGAATTTCAGACAGGGACGCAACTTTCGAGCATGGATCCCTGGTCATGTCAAATGGTTGTAATGAGAAAGTCTGCAGGAAATACTTTTTTCCTGTGGCTTTTAAATAGCTCATGTGGGTGTTTTTCAGTCTTGGCATTTGTTAACAGCCAGAGCACTAATGTACTAGGCGTTTTTTGCACTGTATGTGGTCAGTGACAAATATACATTCAACACTGGGTAGTAATTAGTATCTTCTCTTTCTTCTTAGGTATCGTATGTACAGGAAAAGCCAAACAACAGGCTTCCCTTCGCTAATCACAATTTTTTCAGCACCAAACTATCTAGATGTATACAATAACAAAGGTAAGAATTTAACCCCTGTTAATGTACAGTAGACTGTACTTCCGTTTACTCGAATGTGTTGATATTTTTTTCATTCCTTTATTTATCAGTTCATGCCCATTCCACTTATTATATAATACAAACGTCATTAAATTCATTACAGGCAGATGTATGCTTTGAACATAACTGTGTATTTTAATATGCCTTAGGATATTTCTGTATTTTGACTGCTGGTTATTAAGTAAATGTTACACGGGAAGCAAAATTTAAAACAGCTCTATTAAATAGGGGGAGTATATTAAGAAGTGCTCTGGGTGACATGTTTAGAGCCCAGTGTTCCTTAAAATTAATTAGCTGTTCCTTTCTTCTTTCCATTAAAATTTTTGGTGTTTGTATGTGCAAACTTTCTAGCCAGTTAAACTTTGACAGATCATGAGTGGATAAAGCGTGGGATGGATGTCTGAGTTCCTTTATGTTTTGAGGTTTTTTTATCCTTGACCATTGAAATGTAGAAAATGAAATATAAATAGCAAAAAAAAAATTGAAAAGGTTCATACAGAAGTAAGAGTCACTGGTCACTCTCTAAAGACTCCCCTGAATACAAGTCTTTGCAGCTTCTCTGAATTTCTTCATTTATTGCATTTCCGAAAATCTCTAATGAACTGGAAAAAAGAATCATGTTTCTAAAAATAAGGCTTTCTAATAAACCTGTCCTCCGATATCTTGAAATGAGCAGTATTGTTTACTTTCTCCAAGTCCCTGTAGTGATAAAATTATTTATGTTACTCTGTGAACAAAGTAAAATAATTCTTTCTCAATTATGTTCTTGAAAGTTGCTCCTTTGCAAAGAGATAGGTTTCTCTTGAGAAGGGATATTTTTAATCTGGATGCTTGTTTGCAGAGGAAGCAAGCAATACTTATTTTTAAACTTGCAAAAGAAAGCTTCTTCAGGCATCGTTTTGCGTTATAAAATTTATAATCTAAAAGCTTTTATGCCATGAACTGTATGCAAGGAAAGGAAACACTTCACTGGTAGATAATGGGATTTGCACACCTCAGATTTCTCAAAATGCCTGTTAACTTCTGGAAAAAATAATATGTTACTCTGCAAAACGATGCAAGCAGAACTGTCAGTAGCTACTTTTGTAGAAGTTTATGATGTAGAAGCTCTGCTATCAACCTGAGAAGTGCAGGATGAAGTAAGGAAAGGTGTTCATTTTCTTGGTAGGATCATTGCCATTGGTGGAGAAGTGTGTTTACTCTCCTGGTTGGCTGCTTTGGGTCAAAGGCTGAGCAATCACAAGTCTATACAAGGAAGGTGGTAGAAAGTGTTCACTTTTTATTTCTTAGGCATGGAGGCAATTCTGTGCAATGAAGGCAATGGGTGAATTACGTGAAAATTTGTCTTGAAGGCAAATGTTAAATGGAAAGCAATAATTTACAATGTTCAAAACCTTCAATTTGAAACCACAGAGTTTTGAGTGGTAAAGAGAAGTACCTCTCTATTATCTCCATTTCCAAAGAGAGAGTCATTTCCCTTGTTCCAGGGTGTTCCGTTGTGGCAGGCAGGTCTTATATGTGGTGGAAAGCCTATTTTGATGGAAAGCTGTACACTATTTGCTGAGAGGTGCTGGTTATCTGTGGCCACAGCTGGAGTTGGTGTTGACTGCCAGCAATACCTGTTGAAAGTGAGCTCAGACAAATCAGCACTGATGTGACATCAGCACCCATGTGCCACTGCTTTATATATAACTTGTTGTGAATTCAGAGGCTGACCTTTAGCAGCTTTGTAATGGATCTCCATTGAGTTTATCTGCCTCCGTTTCTCTCATTGAAAGTTTTGACGCATTATTTCATGTGACTGATTGCACTGGCTCTTGGCATTTAAAGTACATCATGCATAGTTTTTCAGGCTGCATTGCTCATATATCTTTATCTGGATAGTCTCTGGCTGCTTGCTTTCCTCTTCAAGGAAGAAAGCCACTATCATAGAGAGTGAGCCCAAAACATGGCTACTTGCTGGCATCTTTGGTTTGCAGCAAATTAATTACCTGACACCACAGTTTCTGAATGATTTCAGGAGAAAAAGGAAGGTATTTCCATCCAGAGGTGTTGTCAGGGCAGTTGCTCTAGCAGACTTATCTGCACTGGTGCAGAACTTGATTGATTTTTACAGGTCGTTTGGTTACTGTCAGTCCTTGGAAAAGGAGTTACTCTCCTACTGGTAAGCGCCTTCCTGTCTAGTATGCATTCTCAGTGTTCCTCTGGTTGTCAGCCAACAAAGTCACCCTGATTAAATTCCTGAGAGGCTCCAGCTCCCACTGACATGAAATAGGTCACTTTCAAATGCAGTATTGTTTAAGATATATACATTTTTTAAAAAGCTGCAAGAGGCTAAGAATACTCACTTTCTACCCCAGGTTGATAGTTCTCACACCCATTAAACCAGATGTAGTTTCCTGAGCTTCTTCAAGACACTTTGGGAGTAGACCTGTTTGCCAGCTTTATCCAGGGGCTCCTTCAGTCCCTGCTGGAGAGCAGCCATGGGGTCAGATATGTCCTCAAAGAGCAGTGAGGAGGCAATGATCTCAGTGCAAAAGAAGGTTTGACAGGAGCAGCTGAAAATAAGCTACCCAAACAATCCCATGTTCAGCGAATCTGCTGTTAATAATGCTGCCATGGAGCCTCTCCATGGGCTGTCTCACAGTGCTGACCCACCATGGGAGCCTCTTCTGGCTTTGCGCCACTGGATTCTGGCAGCGAAGGGAGTTTTCCGTATCCCTTTGGTTCCTGGCTGTTGCCTCGTACAGGCAGGCTGCACATGTTACTCGTGCACCACGTGGCTGTGGGTCCTGTCACAGCCCCAGGACACACTCAGAGCTTGGGGTGTCAAAGTGAGGTTTTTCAATTAGGAGGCTCCTGTCAAGCTTCCCTTTGTAGTTAATGGAGACAGGAGAGAGGCTTTCAGGGGGTGATTCAGAGACTCAGAAACTGCCTCGATATTGGGAGCCTTGTGTCCTCCTTTCTCCATTATTGTCCTTCTCCATTACTATTATTAATTCTTTCCATATTCATTATAATGGAGAGCATTGGCAAAGGGAAGGTATTTTTATACGGTTTTTGGCAACTTCTGAGCTACTGTTCAGTGTCTTCATAGCTTTCTCAAACACTTCTGCTTTCATTTATTTTATTAAAAGGCATAAAGATACTTTAAGATTATTATTAATACTCGTTACAAGAAATACCAGTGCATTGGTGATTCTTCTAAGACTACTGCGTCTGGAGAGAGAGCTTATGCAAGAAAAAGATAAGTGTTAATTGCTTTGTGGTAGTTACCAGTGGCTTCAGGGCCTCAGAGGTCATCTGTGCTGATCAAGAAACTTTGAGAAAGTTGTGTAAGTACAGATTTACCCCTGGGCTCCAGGGTGCCCATAACTAGGAGAAATTCTCAATAGCAACAGAATAAGAGGGTGCCAGAAATTACCTTGTGGTATGAATCTGGCCTTGTATCATGTCTAAACTTTCATTCCTGCATTCAGCATTTCTTAATGCTTTAATTAGGGCTTACTGTAATGCTGTTTATGCGCACCACCCAAAAAATAAAAAAAATCAAGTGAAAGATTCTACAGGAGTTCTACAGAGGCAGAAAGTTACTTGTAAAACACTGGTAATTCTGGCATTTTCATGTCTGACTGTTGCTTCAGTAAGTGTGTACTTTTTGGCTGACTGAGCAATTTTAATTTGCTGTTTAAAGACAGACTGTTATCTTTTGAACACTTTTAAAAGACTAGGTTTCGTAGTGGAGAGACAGCCACCAGAGAATCCAAAGCTATCAAAAAAATCCCCAGCATGAAGTTTCTTCCAACGTGCTGCAACATATACGTGTTGTTTCTGAAGGGAAAAGCAGGAAAAGAAAGTATGCAGGAGAGTTTGGGATAATAGAAAAATGAAAACCATCTGTAAATCTGTATGCCTGTTAATGTATCATAAGTAATATGTCAGTGAAATGCGTGTGAAGTATCAGCATGAAGTATACCATGGGTACACATGAAGAAATGTACCTCATCCGGATGGATCTAACGGGAAAATTATTTTCACCTGGAAAAAGAGTAGTATACCTGGAAGACAAGGATGATCTGTGAGAAATATTAGCACTTTGAGGGGAAGAAGAGAGATGTAACCTCTGTTTGCCCTATCAGTTTTCTTTAATGCCTTATCTCTGCTGCTGTAAGGAGTTCTTGTCACAGAAACAAAAGCTTTTAAAGAAGAGTTGTCAGGGTATCTAGGCCATCTCATTGCTGATGCAGAGAAGTTTGCCAAAAGTGATTTTTGCAGTCTGTTGATAAAATCTTGAATGTTACTCCGCTGTTTCTTTGCAAGATGCAGTTGCACATGTAAAATAAAAATCTTCAAAATTTTATAAGGAAAGATGGTTCTAGATGCTACCGACAATTGTCTTCACTTCTGTACTGGATTATTTAGACAATTAGCTTGTATAGTAAATATATGAGCTATTATAGTATTATTATAGTAAATAATTTTTGTCCTTTGATAATATTTAAATTCCTTGAGCGTTTTACTAACTCTTATCCCTGACCTGACTTGGGCAGAAAATGCTGTGGTTACTTAGCAACTCTTCTTGAGAAGCCACAGTTCCCGGTTGCACAGTTAATGTTGAAGTTAATTTGGCATTAAACCAGAAATTGAAATTCTTTCTTAGGTTTGAAGAATTTGAAGGACTTTTCACTGATTCGTTTTCTAAATGCAGGATGAATTTACTGAAAGAAATTTACAAGAAAATAAGTTAAATTGTTTGCTAAAAATATTTTTAGGTTGTTCCTTAAATAAAAATATTCTGGGCTAGTATTTCTACCAAGCTCATTTTTTTTTCCCCTCTGATTATTTTTTTCTGATGGAAATGTTATCAATTAATTTTCACTGAAAAATGATTCGGCAGATTGTGAAGCAGGATATGTAATGTCTTTAAGAAATTCTGAACTATGTCACACAGTTTAATGTTGTTCACATTGCTTCAGGCCTTAACCTACCTCCAAATATATAATCTTTTAAAGCGCCATTTGAGATGCCAGAAGGTCTGAGACATCCACTCAGCTCTGACAGGTGTGACACAATTGTTCCAAGCTCATCTTCAACTGAGGGAGACCAAGGAGGTACAGCACTAGCTGCTGCACCTAACCCTGGAAAGATTGGAAGGGCTGTCTCCATTTCTAGCCAGAGGAAGGAGGTTTCTTACCTGCACAGTTTTCAACACCCATATTTCCAGCCTTAGGGGTAGCTGTGTTAAATGCTTCAAGCTAAACAGTACAAATGCCCTTTGCCTGCTGCCTTAGTGTTTCATTCCACTCTGATGTGATTTCAGCATCCAATATCTCAGCACTGGAAGCATTTACTAGCATTGGAAAGAAGTGTAATGTCATTTGGGCTATCTGCACATCTTCACTTTACAAAACGTTAGCTTTTAAAACTTATCTACAACAGCAAGTATCAAAATTAGGTTAAAATATGTGTGTCTGTTAAGAATAATAAAATAAGATTCTTGCTCTGGTTGGAGATTATACATGATAATGGCTGGTGGTTTGATCTGCTAGCATCTGTCTCAGTATGTGTTTGGAAAGAAAAGTATTGAGGTTGCAGCCTGGAATAATAAGCAAATGTTGAAGTGAGTCAGGTTTTCCTCTCTTATGAGTTTCATAACCAAAGGAGCCCCTCCCACTTGGGTATCCTCCATCAGTGACTGTGACTTCTACTTTTACAACCTTCAAAAGCTGCGTACTCTTTCAGAGCTGCTGGTTCTCCTGTAGCTGCTTAGGCATCATGCTAACATGGACTAAGGAATGAAGCAGAGGTGAAACCCCTAATCGTTTCTAAACCAAACAGAGAGGAAAAATAAAGCTATGACCAAAAAGCATGGGGGCAGATAAGCTCAGGGAAACTATACAGTTATCTGAGAAGCATTTTCTCCTTGATCCAGAGGAGGTTTTCCGCTTCTGACTACTAAATAGTGATCAGAACTGTACAATCACAACAAGAGCTGATTTGCTTCATGTTTAATATCATCTTCATTACTTACTTAAGAAAAATATTTTTGTGCATTGTGCTTGTAAATTACAGCTTTTTAATTTAAAATGCCAAAAAGTATTTTTGGTACTGGTAACTACCCTACTTTATTTTATTAAGAGGAGAGTTACTTTAGAAGGCTTCTCTGTTATTACCCTGCTTTATTGTATAAAGTTATTTTGAAGTAATTTGTTGAGGAGATGTACAGATCATTTACAGGGGAGAAATTTTTAAAATGCTGTATCAGAACTTTGTTTTGTAAGATATGCAGGTATATAAATAAGGTGGTGTGAGGACATGTGTATTACAGTAATCTTAAGTTATCTTCCTTTCGAAGAAAACCCAACCAAAGCCGTTTTCATTTAATTTTATGTTTTGCAACTGTTCTGCATAGGGTTCAGGCTTTTTCAGAGGCCGGTTTTAAAAGTTCCCTGTAAAAATTATTTTTTATTCAAATTTCACAGAATTTAAAAATTGACTTAATAGATAAATTGAAGAAGTAGTGGGAAGGGGGGAGCTACCTCAGCTCACTAAGATGATGAATTTGAAGTTTTAGTCCTTCTAAATGAATCTTTACAACCATTAAGTGGTCCTTTTTGTGTGGCTTTGACTCATTTTTTCTATAAAGCCGCAAACTATTTATTTTTATTACGCAATTGTGTCACTGTAATAGAAGAAGAATGAATTTCGATCTGCTGCATGTGATTTCAGCCAAAAACTGTTGGAAATGTTCAGAGCATTGACACTAGTTTTCTCATTTTGGTAATAGCAGTATTAAGCCATTTTTTCTTTTACTGAGCAGCAGAATGACTGCC
>VYZR01050745.1:8608-32814 GCA_013400675.1 Oxylabes madagascariensis | reverse complement strand
CAGCACAGGACAGCCCCAAGAATTCCATGCTGGAATTCCCTCTCCTGGCACGCGGCAGGGAGCAGGTGCTGCCTCTCTCCCATCACCACCTTCCCAGTTCCCCCAGTTCCTCACCCACCCTTTGGCCCAGCCTCAAGTGGTCACCCTGCAGAGCTCTGGCCCATCTCCATGGACAGCTCAGCCCCTCCCTGAGCCCCCAGTGCTGGGATGGAGAGCCCTGTCCTGCCACGACAGGGGAAATCAGGTGGCTCCCCCTTCCTCCACTTTTCTCCACTCCCTTTCCTGCTCTCCCCTCCCCCGAGTCACAATTTCCAGAGAGGATGATCCTACTGTGCTGGCCTGTTCTCCAGGAGGAGAAATGGGGGGCTTGTGCCTTCCCCCTGCTCTCCAGGGCCAGGGAGTGCCTCAAAAACCCCCTCTTTTTCCAGAGCCGTGATGGATAACAGAGCTTTCTGCTTCCCTCTCACCTGCGCACTTCCATCCTGCCTCCAATTTCCCCCTCTTTAAGCCTCGATGGTGTTTTTATCCCACTTGGCAAAGACCAGAGGGGTTGGGTGGTGGGTGCCTGGGGGGAGCCAGGAATGCGGGGTTGGGGTTTGCAGGGCACAGCAAACCCACTTGGCAACTGCTCCATCACCCCCCTCCTGATCTGGAGCCATGAAAAACAACTTCCTGTCAATAAACAGGAACAAAAGCTTGGAAGCATCTTCAAAGTGATGAGTTATGTCGAAAATATGTTTCAGGGCACTTTGAATGTTCCTGTAAACTAGAGGGAAGTGATTGTTCCTGACGCTTTGGCGTTGGAGGGGATTTTATAAATACCCAGGTCTTCATGAGTTCGTTTTGCCATGGGAAAAAAAAAACAAACTCACAGAGGGAGAGGGAGAGGAAGAGGAGGGAAATGAAAACCTGAGAGGGGCAAGAAATTGAAAAACAGCTCCAAAATCTGGGGAATGGGATGAATTTTAAAAGTCAGGTGTGAGGTGGGTTTGGTTTAGGGAGATGGGCTTCTCCTCACACCTGGCCCTGGTGGTGCTGGAGCAGGGGAGGGAGGGAAGGAAGGAAGGAGGGAAGGAAGGAGGGAGGGAGGAAGGAAGGAAGGAAGGAAGGAAGGAAGGAAGGAAGGAAGGAAGGAAGGAAAGGAAGGAAGGAAGGAAGGAAGGAAGGATATAGTTACCATTGGTTTCCCCAAGTGAAAACACGTGCTGGAACCTCAGCCAGCCATGCTTCTTGTTATTTTAATGAGAAATTCCATAATTAGTGGCAAAAAATAAAAAGAAGCCACACTGCAAGTGAAAGAAAGCCCCTCTCTCCCCTCTCCAGCTTGTGATGGACGCATCAAAGGGTTGTGGTGTTTTTACAAACAGATATTACTTGACAAGCTGGGATGTACCTTAATCTGTTTGCTGGAGGGAACTAAAGAGAAACATCGAAACAACAAAACAACAAAACAAAAAAGCAACCAAATAAAAATGACAGGTTTTTTTACTTAAAGAGTCCTTGTCTCCCCACCTGTGATTCATTTGTCAGCAGTTAAATATCATTACAACATAACAGCCGATCTCAGAGCAGAAGAGTTGGGCTTTGTACAGCCATAAACTACAGGACATCAAACTGCACTTTATGGAGTCGGAGCTGCTCAGGAGTGACCTCTTCTAAACTTTTACAGTTCTCTGCATTCTTCTGATTATGGTAAAGATTTATTTGAACTTTGATATATATGTGTATATTAAAAAAAAAAAAAAAAGAAAGGAAAGAAGGAAAGGAAGGAAGGAAGGAGTATTTTATTAAAAACATTTTGTCCAGGTTCTTTAGGAGAAGAAAGACCAGCAAGAGGTTTTCAGCTGGTGGATTTGATTCACCTCCCCAAGTGGTCACGGCTGGATTTGCTTGGGTTCCTGCTCAGAAATAAACACATGGGCTTGCATTACATCCCCTTGGCACACCGTGTCTGACATCCCATTGCACAACCCCCTGGCAAGCTGGAGCACCACGGAAAGGCCTTGGCAGGGCTCCCTCCTTTTTTCCGGGGGAGGAAAGATGCCTGGGTGGGTGAGTGCTGACTGACTCCCTCTCTCACCTCCTCCTCCTCCTGCCTGCCTGCCTTTCCCTGCAGCATCCCTGGGTGCTGCTGGTGAAGGAGTTTAGCAATCCTCTCGGAAAACAGACCCTATTTTAAAGCTGATTTAACCTCTCAGCTCACTGCAGAGAACACGGGGCTGATGACTGCTCAGTCCCAGCCACAGCGAGGACAGGACAGGAAAGGGTGCTGCAAGCTGAACTGGGCAGTCAGGAAAGAGGAAAACACCTCAGGTTTTCCTTCTCTTTTCCAGGATCCCCCCTGTGCTGCTGTCAGTGCAGAGGGCTGCACTTCAGCACTCGACCTGTGGACCTGTGGAGAAGGGATAATGTCCCAGTGCTGAGGGAGCTCTGCTTCACCTCTATGGAAGTGAGCTAGGCAGCACTATTCCATAAAAATTGGGGTGTTTCCTGGCTGTAAATAATGGGATTTTATACACTCATTCACAGAAACACACCTATAATGGATGTCTGCACATAAAAGAGTTTTTGTAGAAATAGAAGACTGGGACGGGACGGGATGGGATGGGATGGGATGGGATGGGATGGGATGGGATGGGATGGGATGGGATGGGATGGGATGGGATGGGATGGGATGGGATGGGACAGAAGGGCTCAGTATCTGCTCTTATCCTGTTTTAAGTATGGCAATGTCCGAGGGTGTCCATCCATCATGTTGCTTCCTGCACTATTTTTTTTAGAAAACACCCTCTGAGCAGGGGGCTTGATTTAGGGACAGATACAAGAGCTATAAATCCCAGGAAGCCCCCAGATCAGAGCACTGGGCTTTTTGATAGTTCTACACAGTGGAGAAGTGATGATGAGACAGATTTTTCCAAGGAAACTTGCCACTTCATGGGAAACAGAGTTGCTGTTTCCCATGGGGAAGAAATGTGCTGAAAACTTGCAGTGTTCTTCTTTTTATGTCTTTTTTTCTTCTCCCTGTTTTATTTTGAAGGGTTGTGAGGAGACAAACCTGAAATGAAACACTTCATTTTGGTCAGTTTGACCTGATCAGGGGAATATTTCATTCTTTTGATTGGATTGGTTTCAAATCAATTCAGAATATGCTTCAGTTTTCCTCAGGAAAAGTGCAGCTCCATCTCTTCTGCTTTATTGTGGATCTGCTCTTGGAAGGACCTTGATGCCCAGGAGGCAAAGAGCGTCTTTTGTGCTGGCCGAGTCCACGGAATGGTGTTGATCCAAGGGCATGGCTGCACATTCCAAAGGGCAGGGAGGTTGAAAGCAGCCCTGATAATCCATAATTCCTCTCCAGAGCTCCATGAAAGAGAATGAGAAAGAGAGAAACTCTCTAGAGATCCTTGTCCCAAGCTCCTCCTTGCTGCCAGCCTTCAGCAAAGCACACAGGGTATATAATTTAACATAATAACCTGAAAATAAGCATTTTGCAATAGTTTCAGAATCCTGTTCAAATTTCCAGAATTTCAAATCATCTTTATGTCACATTAGTTCAAACATATCTATAGAAAAAATATATTATATATATTTTTTTTTTTTTACTTGACAGTTGTCCCGGAGCCTCATGTGGAATTTCAACTTGTCCGAGCCTTCCTTCCCTCCAGTTAAAGTCTGTGGCTGAGATAGGAAGACAAAGAAAAGCTGGAAGGAGCCATCAGTTGCTGATGTTTTGGTGCTGAAGAGCTCAGTGATCACTGCTGGGGTTTGTTTTTTCCCTGTTTGTTGGCCAGCTCCCTCCATATTTCTCTAGTTGCTTTCTCCAAAATGGTTCTGTTTTCCTCAGTAACATTTAAAGCACAGATCAAACAGAGCAGGTTGTCTTATTTTTCTCTTCACATTTCTTAGGAAAAAACCCCAAACTGTATGTTTTGAAATGGAATTACCTTATCCTAAAAGTGCTGAAACCCAATCTATTATCAAGAGCACCATCCTCCTGGGGTTTTGAGAGGTTTTTTTTGCAGTGCAAATGCTACAAATGATGCTGGCTAAAGCAAAATAAAATAACAAAACAGGGGGTCATGAGGTTTTACTGGGACAGACTGGGGAATGTGGCCCTGTTTTGTCCAGGATCCTTGGCCACTTCTGCAGCTCCTGCAAGGTTCAGTGCAATTGCAGAGTGGAAAAGATGATTTTCCTGCAGGAGGATCCCTGATATTCTCTCTGTGTGCTCTCACAGAGCTTCTGTGCTGCTGGTGTGGGTGTCAGAGAGGGAACTGGAAATGTGAATCTCCCCTGGATGTTTTTCTCCACGAATTTGCTGGGAGAAATGTAGGAATTGTTGTCCCACAGCAGGTAAGAGATGTCTGTCCACGGTCATGGACTTTGCAGCAAACCCCCCAAAGGGAAACCTGGTTTCAGCATTTTCTCTTGTCTGAACCTTGGCAAACGCTCCTGCAGACCTACTGCAAGAGCAGAGTAACCTCTGTGAGGGAAGATTTATTGCCCTGGACCCAAACCAGGCAGCACTTCCTCATTTTGTAGCCCCACACTCCAGGTTGGGTGAGCTGTGAGGTTGTAATGTTCAACCTATGGGCTGGAAGAGACCTCTAGGTGTCATCTGCTGTGCCCTCCCCACTCCAGGTCTCAGGTGTGGTTTCTCCAGAGGTTTCTTCTCAGGCTGGAGTCCCCCTCCTTTCTTCTGAGACTCCTTGATGGGCCTTTCCTCTCTTCCTTTAATGTTCTTACCAGCCATGCAACCAATAAGTCCTAAAACCCGGAGGTTTTTGCGTGTTTACTGTAATCTGGATGGGAGCCCCGATGACTCTGATGCATTAAAAAGACCTGGGAAACAAGGAATAACAGGATCCGTTGCCATAACAGAGGATGATCCAACATCTTCAGACCTAAAAATAGTTTCTCCCTGTTAGCCGCTCCATGGTATCTGCAGAAGGAAGGAGGGAAGGAAGGAAGGCAGGAAGGCAGGAAGGCAGGAAGGAAGGAAGGAAGGAAGGAAGGAAGGAAGGAAGGAAGGATGGATTTCTGCTACAGGGAGCAGAGTTTTGCCCTGAGTGCCAGCAGGAAGCATGCCTGGCGGTTCCAGGAGCTGGAATGAGGAGGAGTGGAAGAACAGGTTTGCAGTTAAATATCTAGGATGAGGTTTGGCAAGACCCAACTTCACCCTTGGCTTTGCCCCATACTTCTCACATAGCACTGGACTGATCCTTTCTGTTCCTGGTTCCTTCTGGGTTCTTCCTCCCTTAAATGTTCGAGGGAGACTATTCCCAAAATATTCTTCCAAAGGGTGGTGCTACTCCAGTCCTGCTGATCTTGTATGCAAAAGTCCAAGGAAATGCTTTGGGAGACCTCTGATCCCACAGTGTGTCTGGCCTCATGCCCTATGCAGCAGTCACCACCAGCCTTTCTCGATAGCTGGGAAACAGTTGGGATTTCCCTCCTGGAATTTCCCAGTAAAACTGAGGACTGACCCCAAGCTGTCAGGCTGTGTCCCTGCTCTGCAGCCAGACTTTGGTAGTTTTCCCTTTTTTTTTCCATCTGACAAAACACACCCAAGTTGTGGAGGAAGGGGAGATCTCTGTGGATGACAGGCCTCCCCAAAAACCCACTTTTGGAAAAGGGCTGCTTACTTCTGAGCATCTCCAGGGATGTTCTAGCTGAGGGTTTGCCGTGCCAGAGATCCTGTAAGAAATCCCAGGAACTGGCTGCCAAGGCCTGGATGGCTTCCACTTCTCCCCTGGGCAAAAGGATGCTAATTGCCCTCTGCTAATGATGTCTGCAGGCTGTGAAACTCATGAAGGGCTGCTCTGGAAGAAGGCCCCAGCTCCATCCCTTTGCTTTAACAGGGAACTCAGGAGATATGTGTATTTTAAACGACCGAAACCAGAGTACACAGAGTAGGGCTGGGGTCACTGCCCATTTATTTTGGATATATCTGCTAAAGATCTCATTAGTTCCTATTCCTGAAGTTCATACCGCAGCACAGCCAGCCCAAAACCATGGAAAGTACAATTTATTTGGAGAGCAAAAAGGGCCTCTGGTTCTGCAGCTGCTATAAACTCACAGGAGACATTTTTTCCAACAATAAGTGAGAAAATCTCATTAATTTTGCCTGCCAGTTTCTGAGCTTTTGGGGTATTCCAGCGTCTGCCTCTGTGAAGATTAGAAACCCTGTTTCTGTGAAGGCTGGGATCCTTTCCCAGCAATAAAATACAGAGGTTATTTTTAGTGGAGGGCTGAACTTAGCAGGGTCACGAGAAAAATGGGAGATAGACGGGAAATATTGGTTAAACGGTCATTATGGGAAATCCCTGGGAGATGAACCTGCACGTATTGCCTAGGTCTGCCTATCCCTGGTCTCCATAGGTTTCAGTGCCATGGATTTGGTGTCTGTGTGGAACTGAGGGGGATTACTTTGTCCTTGGACTTGCCCACTGTGAAACGGGATCTTCAGAAAGGTCACAGAATTGCCAACCGCTGCTGCTCTGTCCCCTTCCTCTCCTTGCAAAGGACTCTCAGACTTCTCCAATCCGTTTCCAAGAGGAAACTGAGGGGTGCTAAATAGATTTATGGAGGAGAAGAGCACTCCAAACACCATGATGTTGCTGTTTCTGCTCATCCTCCAGGTTTTCAGCATTTTAAGCAGGAGCAGTCCTACTACAAAGCTGAAAATTCCCCTTTTTCCTTGAGAAGAAAGCTTTTATTTCACCATTTTACATTAAAATTCCCATGGAATTCTCACTTGTTGAGTTAAGCGGAGATGATAAATTTCAAATGGCAGTGCTGCAGATCAAACAGGGAAACTCCTGATTCCCTTCACTTGGGCAGGACCTCAAAAGCAGTTCCTGGAACACTCTCCACAGCAGACCCTTGGGCACGCGCAAGTGCTGATTGCCACACCCTGACGGGACAGGAGGTCACCTGAGAGGCGCAGTCTGGCCACAGCCACTGGGATTGGGAGATCCACATCCCCTCTTCCAGTGGCCCAAGGCTGGCACACTGACACAGGGAGAGCCACTCAGGCAGGCATGCAGGCACTGGCAGAGGTCACAGCACATCCACAACATCCCAGGGTTTGGCTCTGAGGTGAGAGCTTGCTAAAAACCACGAGCTCTGCCAGGAAACAGCTGCCTTCATTTTCTCTCTATTTATTAAGCTCTTTTCCCAGGCATCTCCTCTTGACAGCTGTAACAATGGGAATCTGCCTCTGGATCACTGTTAGCACCGAAGATATCCCAGCATGGGTGGGAATTGGGACAGTTTGAGTTTCCTTTGATGAAAATGAAGGCCGTGCCATTGGATAACCCTGATCTGTAGGGTGCTCAGGTGTAAATCTCCGTTTTGGAGGCGCTCTTGGGTTCAATGCAAGATGTATTCTATTCCCATCTGTTGAAACCGGTTGGGGAGATGTTTCTTTCTTTATCTCTTCTATGACCTATTCCTCATGGCTCCAGGGGGGAGGGAGAGGGTGCCTCCTGCTAATGGGCCAGCTGTTAAAACCAGGTGGGGCAGTGTTCTTTATCTCTTCCAGGACCCATCCTCCCTCCAGGGGATATCTGCTGTTAATGGGCCGTCAAGGCTCAGTGCATGACTGATGGGACAATTACATCACCCCATTGTGAGATGCTCCACTCAGAGGGAGGAGCCAAGCATTCCTACCTGGATAAAAGCTGAGATTCGGAAAACAGGACAGCCTTTTAGCACTGGATTCCCAGAGGAAGAGCAGACTCATCTCACCACCACTGGACCTTCAGAGAGAAATTACACCCTAGTACAGAATCATTGCTTCAACAGAACCACATCTGTCACTCCAGGAGGACTTGATTGGACTGCTACCAACACCCTGACCAACAGGGTGTCAGGTTGTGTTCTGACTCTGTCAGTGTTTTCTTTTTGTTTGGTTGGTTTTTTGTACTACTGCATTTCTATTTTTAATATTCCTAGTAAAGAACTGTTATCCATATTCCCATATCTTCACCCGAAAGCCCCTTAATTTCAAAATTATAATAATTCAGAGGGAGGGGGTTTACATTCTCCATTCCGAGGGAAGCTCCGGCTTTTCCCTGGCATACACCTGTCTTTCCAAACTAAGACAGAGGCACAGGGAACACCTCCACTGAGCAACGGAGTTGGATATCCCAGGTAGGCACTGCTGGGCTGGAATATAACCCTGGGAAGCAGAGTGATGTCTAATTTGGATGTTCATAAACCACTCCATCACTGCCCCGGTGGTTTGAGTCTGTGTTGGTTGTGGCTTCTCTCGTTGGAGCTCAGTGGTGTGGAACCACCCCCGCGTCCCTCTGGGAGTGGTGTGGCTGTGGCTGGGAGAGCCTGGCTGACCCCTCTGCCCTTGCTGGGAACCCAGCGAAGTTCCTGCAGAACCAGCCGGCCAGCAGAAATCTCTGCCACCACAACACAGACAAACCACATCCATGTCTGTCCACAGCTCTTTCCAGAACTCCTGGATTCCACTTGCAAATAAAAAAAAAATCCAGTTTCGGTTGTTCAGTAACACCAGGAAACCCTCTATGTACCAATGAGAGGGAGTGAGTCCTCCAGCACCAGACATGGACATTGGGAATGTTCCATGGCAGAAGCAACGACCCCATTTCAACAGGCTTTTCCCACTTACCTTCAAAGCTAAGTTGGGGTCCGATTGTATCCAATGCTGTGACATGGAATAATGTCTGCTTGGGAAAGCTGGGCTATAGTTGGCTGAAGAAAAGAAAAATATCTTTCAGATATTTTATAATCCAAAAAACATGGTCTCCAATGAGCCTTTTTCAAGCACATTAGTGCTACAGCCATTAATAATCATAGAGCTCAAAGAAGGAAAAAAAATCAGCTGGAAGACAGTTGAAAGGGAAACCTATTAAAATAAAAAAAGCAATTTCCCAAAAATATATACAGCTTCATTTCCAATTTTTTTTCCTGGGGTTTTTTGGGTTTTCTTTCTTTTTTTAAAAAAGTTATTTTTTACTGTAACTAAAACTTTCAGTGACCTAATAGTTCGTTTAAAAAACAGCTGGAAGGAATAAAATGGGGCTGTTTTGTTCCTCTTGCATTGTTCCTAACAGCGGGACCCATTCCTCCTTGTCCTGATTGAATGCTTCCCAGAGTGTCTAGACATGTCACCACCACTGCTGAGAAGCCAGGAGATACCAGGGCTCATCCCTGGATGAGCTGGGAAGGCCCCTTATCTGTCCTCCCCACAGAGAGTCTCTCCAAACCCAAGACTTGGGTGAAAACCCAGATTATGAGATTCCTAAAAATATCTACTGTGTTGTTCATTTTTAGGTTGCGTGGGGGTNAACCGGTTGGGGAGATGTTTCTTTCTTTATCTCTTCTATGACCTATTCCTCATGGCTCCAGGGGGGAGGGAGAGGGTGCCTCCTGCTAATGGGCCAGCTGTTAAAACCAGGTGGGGCAGTGTTCTTTATCTCTTCCAGGACCCATCCTCCCTCCAGGGGATATCTGCTGTTAATGGGCCGTCAAGGCTCAGTGCATGACTGATGGGACAATTACATCACCCCATTGTGAGATGCTCCACTCAGAGGGAGGAGCCAAGCATTCCTACCTGGATAAAAGCTGAGATTCGGAAAACAGGACAGCCTTTTAGCACTGGATTCCCAGAGGAAGAGCAGACTCATCTCACCACCACTGGACCTTCAGAGAGAAATTACACCCTAGTACAGAATCATTGCTTCAACAGAACCACATCTGTCACTCCAGGAGGACTTGATTGGACTGCTACCAACACCCTGACCAACAGGGTGTCAGGTTGTGTTCTGACTCTGTCAGTGTTTTCTTTTTGTTTGGTTGGTTTTTTGTACTACTGCATTTCTATTTTTAATATTCCTAGTAAAGAACTGTTATCCATATTCCCATATCTTCACCCGAAAGCCCCTTAATTTCAAAATTATAATAATTCAGAGGGAGGGGGTTTACATTCTCCATTCCGAGGGAAGCTCTGGCTTTTCCCTGGCATACACCTGTCTTTCCAAACTAAGACAGAGGCACAGGGAACACCTCCACTGAGCAACGGAGTTGGATATCCCAGGTAGGCACTGCTGGGCTGGAATATAACCCTGGGAAGCAGAGTGATGTCTAATTTGGATGTTCATAAACCACTCCATCACTGCCCCGGTGGTTTGAGTCTGTGTTGGTTGTGGCTTCTCTCGTTGGAGCTCAGTGGTGTGGAACCACCCCCGCGTCCCTCTGGGAGTGGTGTGGCTGTGGCTGGGAGAGCCTGGCTGACCCCTCTGCCCTTGCTGGGAACCCAGCGAAGTTCCTGCAGAACCAGCCGGCCAGCAGAAATCTCTGCCACCACAACACAGACAAACCACATCCATGTCTGTCCACAGCTCTTTCCAGAACTCCTGGATTCCACTTGCAAATAAAAAAAAAATCCAGTTTCGGTTGTTCAGTAACACCAGGAAACCCTCTATGTACCAATGAGAGGGAGTGAGTCCTCCAGCACCAGACATGGACATTGGGAATGTTCCATGGCAGAAGCAACGACCCCATTTCAACAGGCTTTTCCCACTTACCTTCAAAGCTAAGTTGGGGTCCGATTGTATCCAATGCTGTGACATGGAATAATGTCTGCTTGGGAAAGCTGGGCTATAGTTGGCTGAAGAAAAGAAAAATATCTTTCAGATATTTTATAATCCAAAAAACATGGTCTCCAATGAGCCTTTTTCAAGCACATTAGTGCTACAGCCATTAATAATCATAGAGCTCAAAGAAGGAAAAAAAATCAGCTGGAAGACAGTTGAAAGGGAAACCTATTAAAATAAAAAAAGCAATTTCCCAAAAATATATACAGCTTCATTTCCAATTTTTTTTCCTGGGGTTTTTTGGGTTTTCTTTCTTTTTTTAAAAAAGTTATTTTTTACTGTAACTAAAACTTTCAGTGACCTAATAGTTCGTTTAAAAAACAGCTGGAAGGAATAAAATGGGGCTGTTTTGTTCCTCTTGCATTGTTCCTAACAGCGGGACCCATTCCTCCTTGTCCTGATTGAATGCTTCCCAGAGTGTCTAGACATGTCACCACCACTGCTGAGAAGCCAGGAGATACCAGGGCTCATCCCTGGATGAGCTGGGAAGGCCCCTTATCTGTCCTCCCCACAGAGAGTCTCTCCAAACCCAAGACTTGGGTGAAAACCCAGATTATGAGATTCCTAAAAATATCTACTGTGTTGTTCATTTTTAGGTTGCGTGGGGGTCATATTTTCCATGTTTTCAGCAGCAGGAAGCTAAGGTTTCTGCAGGAGAACACAACTTCCTGATCAGGAATTTAGAGGCATCACCCTGTGCTTGATGACCACTGAGCAGAAGGTCACAGGATGAGCTGTCCCATCCCTCCCCAGCCTCTCGCGTTCCTGCAGCCTGGGACAGCTTTCCCTGCCTTCCAGGGAGGCTCCAGGTGCATGTACCTGGCCCAACACTCCAGATGTTCCCAATATTTACCCTTTATGAGATGTTTCACCCCAGTTTCTGCTGCTTTGTCCGACTCTCACTTCACGGCCGTTCCTTGGCCTTGGAATGTCTTCGGCCAGGATGAAGTGCTGGTCCAGTCCCCTCCTTCCTGCCAAAGGTTGTTAGTACATCCATCCCTCAGCTCATAGCTCATCTCCAGTCACACCCTTGGATCCCAGAAATCCCACGTGTTAAGGACAGGAAGGCTCTTGCCGGCAATCCTGAGAGCACTTGAGGCAATAGGAATGCTTCCCAAATAAAAAATAGCAGGGATAATAATAGCCCTCATCCCTGCATCCCCCCTCCGAAGAACCAGGGCTGGGCCAGAGTCTGTCATCTGTCAATTACAATCTATTTCTATCCTGTGCAGAGAGATCTGGCTGGGATTCCTAGGATTGGGCTGCTAGCATGACTCATTCTCATCTGATTGCTCAGTGGCTGCAGCCAGGTGCTCCTGGGACTTGGTGTCCTCATCTGGTTTCCATAAGGAATTGATGCTTCAGGGGCAGGAGGGAGAAAGGAAAGGGTAGTGAGGAGCACATCCCTCTGAGTCTTCTGCCCAGAAATTGTCCTGTGTGAGGGCTCAGAGGTGTTACAGAGGTAAGGATAGGAAAGATAGGGATGAAAGTCCTCAGTGTGCATTTCTATTGCGCTGAGGGGAAGATGGAGTCACAGAAACCTCAGGGACCCAATCTCAAGGATGCACAAGATTCCTTGAGGGATTTCTTGTGGACCAAAGAGCCAGAGGCAGGATGAGATGGAGGAACGACATCCATGGCAGGGTCTGGATGATGAGCTTGGCTTTAGAGTTGCAGGATTCCCTACGGGAAGGTACAGACAAAGCCCAAAGCTGTTCCCTTCCTCAGGGAGCACAGGACTGAGCAGTAGGGCCTTTTTCAGCCCTAAGGATGATCCCTGAAGAATGTCCAGGAGGAAAGGCCTGCACCAATGTCCATGAGGCTACTGTATGTCCATGTTCACCACATCCATCTTCCAGGGGCATCACTAACATCCATGGGCTCATATCCAGTGAAGATATGCTGGTTCCTGCTGCCTGTGGTCATCTGGGCCTGGAAGAGCAGATCCATGAGTATAAAAAGGGAGGGAAAACTCCCTTTAACACATGAGGGGTGAGATCTCCAGCCCAGAACCCTCCCTCAGGGGGACCAAAGGGGTGAGGAGGGACATTCTCTCCCATCAAGCATGATGGCAGTGGGATTCCACTGGCGTCCCATTGAATTATTAAAATATGAATATTGATCTAATATCGATGTCCATCTGAGATGGACAAAAACTCTCTAACAGTTTTAAGTTAGAAAGTGTATGTTTATTATGGCCGGGCAGTGCGTGGGATCATTCCCTAATGCGCAGTGCAAAGATCACAGGTAATTACAAAGCCTTTTATTTACAAAAGTGTTGAATACACAAAACATGAATGAATATTCATAGCGTTGTCATTTCCTCTCCTCCTAATTAACAAAAAGGCTACTCAGCATGTGTAGTTTGTTCCCTGAAATGAGTCGGTGGTCCATTCTAAGGAGGGGTCACCCAAAATGAGGAAGTAAAATGAGTCTTCCTCGTTCTGACCTTTCTACCTTTTCAGTGCATATGTGACAAACAAATCCTTGGTAGAACTTATAATTTCCAGTGTTTCATGAGTATAGGAAGCCTGCAACTTCTTTCTGTGTTGCTTAGACCTATTTATTTCCTGGCAGGCACAGTTACACAAACATAAAGTTGACAAGCAGTTATTTATGAGACCAAGATAGCTTATCCGGATCCGGCTTCTGTTAACTACGAACAATGCTTATCTACTTTCAGCTTACCTCAGCTAGTCTAACTATAATCTAAATTACCTTATCTAGTCTAACTATAATCTAAACTTTCCTAAAATCCTTAATTCTTCAAAACTAATGTCTCGCCATGAGCTGTGTTTTCTAGCACAGCCTGGAGCAGAGGGATTGGAAATGGAGCTCAGGGGGGACTGGCTTCAGCAGCATCACAAAACCAGCAGTGTTTTCCAAATTCTGTTGTAATTCCCAGCTCATGGACAACCATGGGCAGGACTTTGCAAGAAATGAGTCCTGGATGATCCTTCCACCTGTTCTTATCCCATAGGTGGTGGGGGCAGAGAGGCACCACCATTGCTCAGGAGATGGAAAATGGGGAAATTTCCCTGGCGTCTCATCAAACCCAGCTCCTTTCATTTTTTTTTTTTCCCCACAGAGAATAGATGCTGCAGGTGACAAACACCAGCTGAGCAAGGAGGGCAGGGGGATGGAGGGGAAGCACGACCCCCCAAAAAATTGGTGCTAGTGTTGGTGTGCAAAAGGCAAACCTGAACCGAGACCACAGCACAGAGCTCCGGGCAGGCAGAGGAATGAAATGTGGTCCTAATTACTTGCTAATTATCCCACATTTCACAAGTCATTTTAATGGCCCAAATGGATTCCTTTCAAGCTCAGAGCTAGTGCTGGAGCGATAGGGATAGAATTCTCTCGCAGGGGGACATGTGGTGCCAGAAGCCCGCTCTGAGAGGAATATTGTTATCTGAAATGACATTAATACATCCTGTTATTCCCTCACGCCAGATCATGTGCTGGGAAAGGACTGTGCTGTTAAAATGTCAGCATTCAGGCAGCATCTTGGCACAGTAGCTGGTGCTGAGGAGTCAGACAGACGGTTCTGGGAGTAATCCCTATTGCCCTGGGCAAATCCAGACCCTTCCTGGGAGTCACCTCCATTGGTGCTCCCTCCACCTGTGCTGTGCTTCCAGGTGAACTGGAGCTCCATGGGTAATGACAGCTCTCACAGGAGATCATTGCTGCTTTTCCATAGCTTCTGGACACCTCACAGTAATTGGAAACAAGCTATGAAAAGCTCAACAAGAGGCGGCTGCTGAAACTCACCATGTGCCTTTAAAAAAGAGAATATTTTTCCTTCCCCTTGAGTTTTATTGGACTTCAACTGGCGAGTTGTTAGACTGTGTGAATGCTCTCCCTACTTCACCTGCCTAATGAGTGTCTCTGCTCTGATCTCGTGGCTTGGCTGCTGAGGAAATAAATCACAAAAGGCGGAGGAAACATCAGCTTCAGGTTTTCCTAATTATGGGAAAAAAACCGACAACACAACAAAACAAATTCCGTGTTTATTATGCACAGCACTGGTGTATGGGGAAGCAGTTAAAGGTGTGATGGTCTCTACTGCTCTGTTACATGGCTGCTCTGCAGAAAAACTTGGGATTTGGAGATGTTTTCCAAGCAGGACACCAAATTTTTTGCTCCAGTCATTGCCTTAGTTTCTCACAAGCAAATTCACACCTGGTGTGATGCTGGGGTTGCAGCAGGGAAGGATTTGGCCCTCGGAAGGCTCCAGGCCAGATGCTGCTGTTCCAATGCCATCACTGGGAGAACAAGCCTCGTTCCCCACTGGAAGCTCATTCCGTGAAGCCGAGGGCTGTTCTCTGCTCTGATGTTAGTATCTGACACACTGTCAGTGCAAATGAGCTCATATCCCCCTCCCCTCTCCTGCTTTTCCACTCTGTCTCCTCGGCCTGGCTTGGCTCATGTCTCTCCGGTTTGTCCGGAGCTGGATGAGCTCATGGATGTCAGGAATGAGCTATGCTGACACCCCTGCCTGGGTAGCACAGCCCAGCACATGCTGAATCCATTCCTTCCCTGAGCAGCAGCTTTTAACACACCACGTTTAAGGCTTTACACTGAATTTCCAAGCCTAAAATGCAACACGGAAGGAGATGAGCCAACTCTTTTTCCATCAGGGAACGGTTTGGGTTAGAAGCGACCTCCAAAGTTCATGAAGCCACGAGGAGGGACACCTTCAATTAGATTTTTTAATGCCTCATTTTCCTTGCCCATAAGTGGGATATATGAGCCTAGTTTCAGTCCCAAGCTGCCTGAGCACAGGGAGGTTTAAAGCAGGGTAGGTGTCACTATTTCAAGCACGCTGCTCCCTGCTGTGCCTTGGCTGGGCTCGTTTCCACCTACTGCTCACTGTAGTGATTATCTGAGAGAAATTTGGGATATACTGGGATCTAGTTGACAGGGAATTCGCCTGGGCCCTACTGAGCAAGTTTGTTGTTTCATTTGCGTCTCATCTGTTCCTGAGCTCTGATTGTCAACATACAGCAGAGGCATGGAGGTAGCTGTCCTGGTTTTGGAAAGACAGTTATCTGCCAGGGAAAGCTAGAGCTTCCCTTGAAATGGAGAATGTAAACCCCCTTCCCTCCTAATTTATTATAATTTTGCAATTAAGGGCTTTCAGGCAAAGATTTGGGAATAGNTTGCTTTCAACAGATGGAATAGAATATACATTTTTTTTTTGTTACATAACCCAAGACAGTAGCTCTTGGCTGGGGAATAATGCCCTCTTTTGGGAGTGGAAACCCACTTAATTTTGGGAAGCGTTACCCTGGCTCTTCTCAGGGACACGGGTTTATATTAAATGACAGTCCATCCTGCACTGCACCATCTCCATTACACCCTAAAACTGTGCCAAAGTGCTCTCCTCTTCCCAAATCCCACAGCAGCAGCTTTTCCACCCAGGTTAGCAATATTTATTGCAAGGAGAAGCACCACATATCCAACACATCTCCTTCCAGCCCTCATGCTTCCCAGGGAGCTCCTGTCCCACCCTGGGGATAAAATGTGTCTCCCACCACCTTCCAGAGCTTCCAGCCAAGGCTGCCTCCCTTGCTCATGAGCTTCATCAAGGAATCGTCGGAATCAGAGAGCTCTCTCGGTGGACAAATTTGAACTCCCAAGTGGAAAATTGAATAAAATCACATGTTTCTTGCCAGATGTGCTGACAAAATCCAGGGTGATGTTGAATCAAATTTCCCCTCAGGACTCTTTCTAGCAGAAGGATCGCTTCTGGGGAGAAATACCACTTCAAGGGCATCTCAATGAAACAAAATGGATTCCTGACCAGCTTGGAGCCAAAATCAGGTGAACAAGTTTGAGTCAGATCTCTCTGAACAGATGAGGTTCAGTTTTCTGAAAAATCTACTCTCAGATTCCAGACCAAGGAGAGGAAAGCTCTGGGATTCATTTGACAGAGATTTCTTGCAAAACTCCTGAGGAACTCGATGTGCAGCAAACCAGATGTCCCCTGCAGAACTCATGTGTCTGAGGGGCTCCCAAGCCAAATTAAATTGAGATGTTCTCCAAAAGCCCAACTGAAGTGATGGAAAAGGTACCATGAGATGCAACTCAAGAGGGTGTTCAACTCCAACGGTGATTGTTCCTGCCCAAGCCCAGGGGCTCTTTGCTGAGGGTTCATAAACGCTAATCTGTGAAAAAGATTAAAGATTAACATCAGATCTGTGAATTTACAGGAGGCTGTGATGGAAATGATTGCTGGGCCTCAGAGAAGACTGAGCAGGAAACAGCCTTCCAGCCTCTGATGCTATTTTCAGGAACAAAGAAGTACACAACAGCAAAAAAAACCAAAATCATATTCTGATGTGGTGTCAATGTCAAGTTGAATTAAATTTTCAAACCACCAGCTGAAATCTGCTGGGGAAAAAAGTGTCTTTCAGATCAATTCTGTTGCTTCATCTAATTTTTTTAAACATCACCTCCAGTAAAAATAAAATTATCTCACATTCTAAAGACACCAGGAATAATTATTTTTGAAATTACAGATGGAATATCTCATCAATTTGGAAGCAGTAAATGCCAGATGTCCAGAACCCCTCTTGAAAAATCTTTCACAGAAAACAGTTTCATTTTCAGCAAATCTGTTGAGAACAAGCCGGGAGTGCTTCCGGAGAGGAGAAAAAAATAAGTATTTCTTCAATATTTCTCAATCCACGACCAGTTTTCCTGCTACTCTGGTGTGAAGCCCCCTCTCTATCAGCTGTTTGCCAGCCTCCAAGGGGTTGAGAGGTTAGAGAGGATGTCCTGCTGAGGAGGACACAGCTTAACCCCTTTTTGGGACCAATTCTCTGCTGGAAACTCCGGTCCCCTTTGCCCTGTGTTTTTGCACTTTGCCTTATTTAGGTCCTTTTCCCACTGCAGCCATCAGAAGGTTGATTGACTGTTGAGAAGTGTCACATTTTTTTCAAGCTTTATCAGAGGCATCCTTGGTTTCTCTGGCATCATCCTGGCTGACCGCAGGTGCCCAGTTCATGGACACGTGTCTGGAAGCACCAGTGGCAGAGCAGGCAGACCAGCAGCATCCTCCAGTACAACCAGATGTTCAAAGCTTGCTGATTAGCATTTTTAACAGCAATCTCTCGATCCCAGTCTCTTCCCTTCTCCTCTCCACCCCACTCATTCAGTTAAAATGATTCTGGAAACCTGGACCAATTATTCCCAGATTTCAAACGCTGGCATCACTCCTTGCGCAGCTGCGAGCACAGCATTTAATCTCTTCCCTTTTTTAGATTAAAGTGGTTGTTATGTTCTGTGTTTCAGCTTCATGCCTGGCCTCAAGCTCTGAACCTGCAGTGCCCTCATTTCCAAGAGCATCCTGCTCCATCCTTGTGCTTGGCTTATCCCTCTGCAATGGGCTGAACCAAACCTCTGGGGCACAGTGCACTCAAGAAAAGTGTCAATACTGTACCCAAACTTTCCAAATTTTCCCCCTCTGTTTTCAAGCTATTGAAGTTGAGTGGGAAATTCCCTTCAGAGTAAAAACTGTTCCCTGAGAGTGAAAAAAACACAGTTGCCCAGTTTGAGGATCAAACATTTTTGTGAAAAATGGGAGTCCAAAAAGCTGAGCTATTTGGACACCCATGGGAGAGCTGAGTCCTGAACCATTATCCCTCTCCAGGAAGGGATCTTATCCAGGATTTACCAGATCAGGTCGGTCCTCAAATAGCCAAGGACTTACCTGGGAAAAGCCCCTTTGAATTTGCATGAATTGTATCAAAGTGAGCTGCTGAAGGATATTTCACTGTTGGCTCAAGGAGGGAGACACTCGAATATCCCTTCCATGCTCAAAAGTGTTTTCCCAGGCTGAGACACCACAGGAAAACACAAGCTGTGGATTTGCCTTTTCTTTTCAACTAATAATTAATTGCCTTCCCAGGCATTCAAATCTCCAGCTTGGCTGGAGGGAGAGAACAGGATCTTTTTGGCAGGAGGTATAAATCAGCAGAGCCCTGCACAAAAATAAGGCGCTGATGTTTTAGGGAAAGAAGTCCCTGTTTTCCTGAGCTGCTTCACTGCCATGGGATGCTGTGGTGTGCCACAGAGCCAGCCTTGGGCAAGCCAAGGTCAGGGAATCGTGGAATGGTATGGGTTGGAAGCAGCCTGGAAGCCCAAATCATTCCACCCCCTGCCATGGGCAGGGACACCTGCCACTGTCCCAAGTGGCTCCAAGCCCCACCCAACCTGGCCTGGAACACTTCCACATGTCTTTGTAGCTCCTGCCAGAGGCTGGTGGAGAGGAACTAGCACATCCTGGAAGCAGCATGACTCCAGCAGATGTACTTGGTGTGGGATTTTGGGCTGGGATTTGGAAGCTGCTCCTGGTTATGGCTGGTGTGGTTGGAGGCTTTGCAACTCCATCAGGTGCCTGATGCATGGCAGAGGATGGATGCTCCTCCCTTGGTGCCTCTGGTAGATCTGGTGAGCATCCCCATCAGGCTTTGAAGCCTAAAATTCAGGAAAGAGGGGCCAATTCTCTTACCCCTCACTTTCCTGGGAGGTGTCCCATGGCAAGGGGGTTGGAACGAGATGATTTTTAAGGTCCCTTCCAACCCAAACCATCCTGTGTTTTTTGCTAGACTGGTTTGAGCACGGAGATGGTTTTTCATGATGGGGTGGGGGGTTCCTTCAGCTACTTCTTTTTTCTATTATGATTGTTTTTAGATTGGTCCCAAATTGCCAGGTTGATGGATTAATTGTTGGTGGGAAAGAAAAAAAAAGAAAAAGAAAAAGAAAAAAAAAAAAAAAAAAAAAAAAAAAAAAAAAAAAAAAAAAAAAGTGATCCTGCAAATTTGAGAAGGCACAGGAGGATTTGGGGAGGGAAGGGAGGAAAGGTGATTCATGCTGCAAAGCCAAAGAGGGGATTTGCCCTGCAAATAATGGTGGGGTTTTTTAATGGTAGGTGCTGGGGCTGTGAGAGCTTGAGGGAAAAACAGGGAAAATGGGATTCATAGCCAAGCCAGCCCCAACACGGCACTGGAGTGAGGTGTGAGGGAGAACCAAAGAAAATCCCCAAGGTTTCAGGTGGAAGGAGAGATGTCTAAGGAAAAGATGGGCAGAAAGACTGGAAATTAGAGAAAACAGCAGTTTAGAAATTGTGAGTGACACCTTGGAGAGGGCTATGGGACTTTGCAGGCTTGACTGCAGAAAGGAAAAGGTCAGTGGGTGTTATGGATTATAAATATATATACATATACACACAGATGTACCCTGACGGTGGCACATGCACATTCCCACAAAGCCAACATGCTTGGGAAGAAGTTTTTAGGAGAAACACCAGCAAGGATCCTTCCCCCAGGTCACAGCACACATTTAATCCACAAGTCTGCAGCCAAAATCTACAAAACTCCTTAAAAATGATGGGAAAATAATAAGGCTGGAGTGACCGAATTTTTCTTCATTAGCCTTTCCCTCATTCTCCTGATTGTCACAAAAAAACCCCACAGACAAACAAACAAACAGAAACCAAAACAAAACAACACCCCACCCTTCTCTGGCAACTGGAGTGCAGTGCTTCCTCTGCAATTTTCACAAATTTTGGCTTGCAAAATCAAGGTGATTTNAAAAAAAAAAAAAAAAGGGTTAACTGGCTTTTCTTAGAAATAACTTCTCCAGATGGAGGTGGACATGATGTGCAAGGATGGTTGGCTGAGCTGGTGGCATGAAGAGTCAATCCAAAGGATGGAGCTGGAAAAAGAGATGTTTTTCCTTGTCCAGTGCTCAGCTGGAAGAGATTCATTGATGCCGCCATGCAGGGGAGTTGGGAAGGGGCTGTTTATGGCCAAGCCTTGATCCAAGGGTGGCTTGGGGTGGTGGATCTGGGACAATTCCCTCCTACGACCAACATGTGAGCAGCTCTGGATGTCCAAGCCATAATTTTGGGATTACAGCAAGGGCTGGATCTGTTTAGGCTGTATCCTGACACCCTGGAAGCTCAGTCCAGGTCAGGGACAGCTGACACCTTTCAGACATGAGGTCCCTGGAGCAGAAGGGCCGGTTTAGTCCTAGGGAAAAAACAAGTATGCCAAGAAAATCCCATCATGAATCCCCCTAAAAGGCGCCTTAAAACCCGAGTCAACAAACACACACAAGTCCTGATGGAAATGCATCCTGGCCAGACAGGTCTGGATCCCATAACTATAAAGGTGTTTTATTTCCTGGAATTCTGACATCAAAGGGGGGATTTTCAAGACAAATAGCTGCTATTTTCATTCCTCTGGAGAAATCATATGATGTGATGGACAATTAAGATCAGAAAAAGGTTTGATGGGCAAAAGATCAGGAAATAAATCTCGCCACACCACCAAATCCAGGGCCGTTATCAAAAGCTATTCCTCCCTGCTCAGCACTATGAGGATCACAGGAATGTGGGACCTAATTTAGGGGTATTTTTTTAGTAACACTTACAGAGGATTGAGGGAATTTGGCTTAGTTTTATCTGCTCCAAAGCTCCAAGCTGTGAGTGCTTGAGTGAAGGAGCAGATTTTGAGCCAGATTCCCAAACTATGGCACAACAAAGACATGGGATCAAAGGATACCCTCTGGACATTTTAACTCTTTGGGGCCAAGAGCTTTTTCCACATATCAACACCTCCTTCCATCTAGATTCCTTAGTGGATGGAAGAGTTGCTACACCAGAGGAAAAAAAGGACAATTTAAGACTTCGTTGGTAAGTGGCACTGACAAACATTTTGGGGAAACGTGGTTGAGAGCTGTGACTGCTCAGGGATGGTAGGAATGAGGCAGAGGGGGTGATACCCACCACAGCCATCCCAAAAATCCAGCAAGGTTAGCAGGCCTAGGACTCTCCATCTGAGCCTTGTCTCCACCATTCTCTGGCCACCAGGGAGCTTAGGCTGGATTTGACATCAACTGACCTTTTTCCTCCAAAGAGAGAATGTTTTATTTCCTGAGATCATTGCATTTTTGTGTCACAACCACACAGGCCAGGCTTCTCTGGCAACAGGCAAAGGCATCTGGTTTGATTTCCCTGGGAAAGCCTAATGCTGTGCAGGAGGACAGCTTGGGATGCGGGGTCGGTTCTCCCCCGAGGGAACCCACAGGTGGTGCTGAGTCTGGAGGTGTGGAAAAGAGTCCAACCATGGGGACGTGGAGTCAAAGGGTCCCAGAATGGTTTGGCTTGGAGGAGACCCTGAAGTTCATCCAGTGCCACCCCTGCCGTGGGCAGGGACACCTTCCACTGTCCCAGGTGACTCCAAGCCCTGTCCAACCTGGCCTTGGACACTTCCAGGGATCCAGGGGCAGCCACAGCTGCTCTGGGCACCCTGTGCCAGGGCCTGCCCACCCTCACAGGGAACAATTCCTGCCCCAGATCCCATCCAGCCCTGCCCTCTGGCACTGGGAAGCCATTCCCTGGCTCCTGTCCCTCCAGGCCTTGTCCCCAGTCCCTCTTCAGCTCTCCTGGAGCCTCTTTAGGCCCTGGAAGGGGACCCAAGGTCTGCCTTGGTCCTTCTCCTCTCCATGTGAACACCCCCAGCTCTCCCAGCCTGGCTCCAAGGCAGAGATGCTCTTATAACAGGGGAGTCAGGTACAACAATTAAGAAGGAGCTGACAAATCCTTCCTTCCTCCTGCATCATCCTTCCTTCCCTCGCTGGAATCGGGACAGAGCTGGATAAAACTGCTTTCAGGTAGATGGCCCTGCCACCAACAAAACAAGCAGATATCTTCCATTTTTCCCAAATGTTTTTTTTTTGTTTGTTTTTTTGTTGTTTTTTTTTTTTTAACATTATTTTCTTCCCCCCACCCCAAGAAAGCTACCCAAAGACAGCCTTGTTATTTCCCCATTGTTCCAACCCGAGTCCAGGAAAGCACCTTAAGCACACGCTTAACTCCTGGAATGTGAGTAATCCCCGCTTCTCTTTGGCAAAGCACTTAAGCACAAACTTAATTTGAAATCGGTTCTTGAGCACTGCTGAAACGTAAGCTGGTGTTTGAGTGCTCTGCTGGATGGCAGCCAGGGCCCTCAGCGCCTCCAAGGGCTCAGCTCCTCCCAGGGAGATGCCAGGGTCCAGGAAAGCTGTTAACTTTCAGGATTTGCTGAGGTTTCAGGTGTAACGTGGTATAAAGCCTTTAACCTGTGAGCCTGAAGTGAGCAAAGTGGACAAATGCCAGCCAGAGCTGGTAAAACAATGAAAAAAAAAAAAAGTTCCCTCGTTGTTTTTCTCTCTTTTTGCTGACATTTCACTTTTTGGAAACATCAGCAGCTCTCTGTGTGAGTTTAAAGAAATGGTCAAGCTTATTCAAAAAGCCAAAGTGTGTCAAGATCTTGAAATTCCCAGACTTTTACCCATCTAAAGGAAAATGACCACTTTTACAAGTTTTTTATGAAGTCAACACGTAGAGAGAACAGACTGTAAATGTTTTTAAAGAAGTGATGGATGTGCTTTTGCATAGGCAAATTCACACACACATAAATGTACACATAAATGCACATATATTCCTTTTCTCACAAATCCCAAGCACTCTCTGAGTCGGGGATTCAACTTTGCAAGGGTCTGGAAGGGGAAAGGAGCTGCAGGGAACACTTCAAAACATGGCCCTGCTTTTAAGGCTTCCCCATCATCCTGCATCAGGGCACGCACTGAATATCCCAAATTTTCAGCTGGGTTTCAAGCTCCGGTGGTTTGTGAAGCATCCAACAAGCCCCTGGCTGAGATCTGGACGTTGCCCATCTAAGTACACATGTCTGTTGAATTTTTATGGCGGGGGGGAAATTCCACGTTTTGAAGGGGAAGAAAAAAGGAGGGAGGAAAAAAAAAAAAAAAGAGCAGCAGAGGTTTGGGTCTGGTTCTCTTTAAAACATGGCAGCTGTTTGAAAGCTGCCTACAAATTCAAAATGTTCAGAGCTGGTATTGGGAGCTCCAACCTGGTGTTAACAGAGAGGGAGGAATGGATCTCCCGACCGCAGATGTTGCTGCAAGGGCTGAGGGGGAACTCGGAGCTCTTGCGTGGATGTAACACACTTGTAAATTATGTTTAGGGTCTTTTCCAGGCTTTTATCCATGCAGGATAGCTGCCTCCCATCCCCATGGCAGGATGAAAGGATTTCTCCATGCCCAGCAGCAGACCTGAGGTGCTGGTGATGATGGGAAAAGGGTTGGCTCCTCCATAAGTTTGGGCTGCACTTTAATCCCAGCATTTTTCCCTCCTAATCAAAACAAACACAATGAATCAGGTGAAACTAAACTTCTGGTTTAATTAATTCTGGCCCACTTTGGATGCCTTTCTGAGCCAGGCTGCTTTTAAAAAGAAAAATAATGCCGACAAATGGACATTAACGACAAAATAAAACGTTTGAAAGCTTTCCAAGCAAAACCCTTTCATTTTTAACATGTCAGAGTGTGGCATTTTGACACCTAAGAAAATTTAAACAGATATTTTTCTCCTTAAAATGCACTGTCTTGCCAAACCCTTAACTCAGCAGGTGATTCTGCCCTCCCCAAAATGTATTTTTGGGAGGGTTGTAAAAGGGAAGGGAAGGGAAGGGAAGGGAAGGGAAGGGAGGGCAAGGGGGGGGC
>VYZR01050738.1:8295-19525 GCA_013400675.1 Oxylabes madagascariensis | reverse complement strand
GGGTGATTCAGCAGCAGACAAAGGGGTTGTAATACAAACTATTTAAATTTCAGATTTAGGGAATATGATTACAAAGTAAGTTTCCTGTGAATATAAAGAAAGACCTCATACACAATTCTCAGAACTTGGCTATGTTTACACAGGTGATGTAGTGTAACTTAAGAAACCCTATCAAAAGAAGGGAAAGGAACTCAGAACTTTTTTAAAGGAAACACAAGTTTTACATCTTTTTGGATACTGTTTCCTCAGTATTTATCACAGTCCTAGTTAGGAACAGGGCTGCAACACAGCAACCACTAATGATGAGACTCCAGTTGCCACACCAGCTCCCACCTGAAGCAGATATGGTCTATTAAAAACAGCAATTGCACTAATTACAATACCCTCAGATCACTGCAGAACACTCCACTCACCAAGCACCAGCTTCTGTCCCCAGAAACTTGTGCTCTTCATCAAAGCCATCACCTAACAGCCCTATGATGCCAGACCAAAGTTCCCTCCTAAGTACTTCCCTCATTTCTGATAGGGGCCAACAGAAGATGCGTAGGGAAGAATGTCAGATTATTGTGATCAGTGTGCCAACATTTCCAGAAGTTTACTTAATTGTTTACATAACCCATGTAAACCTCTGGCATCCACAATAACAAATGGCAATAAGAGTCTCTAGTCAATCATATTCTTTATGAGAAAGTAATTATTTTTCCCACTATTTTGAAGCTGCTATCTGAGAGCTTCATTTGATTCAGCACTGTTCAATTAATTCCTTGTGCAGAATCAGAGTTATTCTTCTAGTTTTCATTCATTCTAAGGGAATTCACTCTGAACAGTCCCATTCTGAAGTACCTCGTCAAAGGGTTTTGTGATGCTGGTTTCCAGCTGCCAGTCCATGGTCCGCCACACCTTTAAACTTCGATCATCAGCCTGAGAAGCAATGTATTTTCCAACAGGATCCCAGGTAAGCCCTTTCACCAAGCCAGAATGCCCCTTCAAAGTGGCAAGAATTTCTGTGCACACAAAAATTGAGAATAGACAGTAGTCACCGCTATCTCCTTTAGGGCAGAGTGTTGAGAAAATTTACAACAGCTTTTTGAAACAGCGTATTAAGTATAACCTCCTTTAGTGTGGAAATAACATATCAACCAAATTGGAACCTGTACTTAGGAAAAAACATATTAAAAAGTGGTAAGAAGAACTCTGGCCAGAATAAGAGGTGCAAAACTCTTTATAAGACACATCAGAGCAGGAAGAGCAGCAGAGTCCCAGTGCTTCAGAGCAGCACTTTGAAGCTGTGGAAAGCAGCACTTGAACTGGAATTTCAGTTAAACATTCACCCTTTCCTCCACACCCAAAGATTATCACAACTAATCCAGCTTTGTGCAGCAAGTGTGAACCAAGTCTAAGTTGTGACTCAACAGCCACACAAGGCTGGCAGACCTGGTAACCTACTTTCAGTCACACTCTTGCTTATCAGCCTGTGGGAGGAGAGGCTGAGAGGGTGCACAGTTAGCTTCAAAGTCTAAAAACTCTGCTATCAATATTGGAAGCCAGCTTAAAATAAATGGCATGTAAATAAACACATGCAACCATGACTTTGATGTAAAATCAGCAGCACAGCCTGAATGCAGCTGCTGTCTGCAGCAGTGTGGAATCCCCTGCTCACTGCCATCCAGACCTGGAAGAAGGACTGACCTGCCAGACTGCAGGTGTGGCACCTCAAAAGACAGACAACCCATTCCCTCCTCGAGATTTGAANGTTTAGTGATTGTAAGAAGTAGTAATGCCTGCACAAAGAACTTTGTCTTGTTTTGAATGAAAAAGTAACAGAAGCTATTACAATGCACTCACTTTGTTTCAACACACGTGGAGTGATCAAAGTGATTTCCATCTCAATTTTAATCACAGCTCATGTCAGCAGATGTAAAATGCATTTGAAATTATTTATTTATTCAACTTTTGAATTACTCTTTAGATATTTTTCTTTTAAATAAATATTGATATTCTTTGGTTTACAAAAACATGATCTTTTGCTAATCAGATTATTCACTGCTTGTGTGAACTTTTAATTAAAATAGTTTAGTTTCCTTTATTCAGATTCATTGCTAATCTAGAAAATTGCAAAATATAAGTTTCTCAGTTGTTACTTTTTCTCCTACACATCACACTTGCCAGAAGTTTTGTATGAAAAGTGCATTTCATTAAAAAGTATGTATTTTTAAATTTCTATTNNATCTATAGAAATTCTACATTTCATTAAAAAGTATGTATTTTTAAATTTCCATTGTTGCTCCTAAAATTAATTACTGACTTGCCACCAAATATATGTATTTCAAACAAGAAAATGTGATGCTGAAAAGCAATTTTTTTTCCAAATACATGCAAATTATGTTCATTCAACACCTTTAAACTTACCTCCTGAATGGCTTCTGAGAATCGACACACACCTCCACTGCTCAACATTAGTAAGTTTGCTACTAGAACCAAACACAGTGCTAGGTCCAATGTACCTAATTAAAAGAGAAACTGTTATAAAAACAACCACCACAAGCTCTTCACTTTTTCTAAAGAAAATCAGCCGCACAGTACACTTCTATTTTATAGTCAGCTATTCCTACAATACAGAAGGGAAAAAAAAGTATTTTTTTAGAGAGAGTAATCCAGTTATTAAAAAATTAGCTTCAATAAAATGTAGAATTTCTATAGATAGCATAAAGTGATAAAATTTAAGGTGACTCTTCAAATCTCACCAGGAAGCTTTCTTCAAGGACAGAAGAAAATGTCTCTGCTCCTCCAGAGGAGAGAGACTGCCCAGGCAGACAGCCTCCAGCCCAAAGGACAGCAGGCCACATCTCCAACCCCAGCTTTGGTGTCCCAGCTTTCAGCTCCTTCCACACCAGGTGGAGCACTGAGCTTACCAAAGGCCAGCACAGGGAGGAAGCACTAAGATGTCACAGAGTACCCTACTTGAACTGAGAGATAAAGCTGAAGGAAGAAACATGCTTACGCAGCTCGTTTCCACACCATAATCAACTTGTCATCTCCCCCCGAGGCCAAGTACACTCCATTGTTTGACCATCGCACACAGTTCACACAAGCTGAAACGCAGAACAGAAAGTTTGCAAGATGAAATATGTGAATAAGTGGTTCTGGACTGCAGACAGGATTTATAATACAAATAAGCAAAACTTGACAGGAGACCTTTAGGATTTAAGTGGGCTTTTTCCACTCAAAGCAGTTACCCTGTCTGCTTTAGATAAATGAATTGGTACTTATCTTTCAGTAGCAGCTGAGGAATTTCTTACCTAAAAAACCCTATTCCTTATCTAAAAAAGTGTCACCAAAAGAGGCTTGAAGGAAGAAAGATTAATGTTCCTCTAATGAAGGAAACTTATTGTGGTAAATAAAGCGGGATTAAGAGGGCAAAGAAGGAAAAGTACATTTTGAAGAAAAGAAAGGACAACTTGTCAGGTGACCATACTAATTTCAAATGTAATTATATATAATGTAATTAATGTAATAATTTATAACTATAACCAATATACTTCATGTGATGTATCTTTTACACTTACTTGTTCCCCCGTCCTTTCCTTCAGAGCTCCCCAGTTTCTCAGAATGATTATCAAATACTTTATGGCCACAGATGAAAAAAGCTTATAGGGAGGAGATTTCCAAAGGTCTCTCTAGTCCTCTGCACAATTCCTCACATTTTAACATTTTCTGCTGAATAGCTTGAAAAGTATCCAGCCAAAGTATGAGACCACTCTGCTGTGTTTTATTGATTCTTCACCACTGGACTGGCATGACTTGTGCAATTACAGACACGTAAGTCCTGAGCTTTGGCAAATTACCAATAGTCAGTAATGAAAAAATCCAACCAACCAACTTTGTTACCTAAGTGATTGTCCATCTGACAAAGCATCTTGGGGATATTTTCATTCTTTTCATCTTCCTCCTTCAGGACTGGAGCCATATTCCAGATCACAACTTTGCCAGAATCCTGACCTGTAAGAGNTGCTGTGTTTTATTGATTCTTCACCACTGGACTGGCATGACTTGTGCAATTACAGACACGTAAGTCCTGAGCTTTGGCAAATTACCAATAGTCAGTAATGAAAAAATCCAACCAACCAACTTTGTTACCTAAGTGATTGTCCATCTGACAAAGCATCTTGGGGATATTTTCATTCTTTTCATCTTCCTCCTTCAGGACTGGAGCCATATTCCAGATCACAACTTTGCCAGAATCCTGACCTGTAAGAGACCAAAAAGCACCCCCTTCTAAATACATGCAAAAAAGCTTTTCAAATTAATCTCAGTTCCAGAACAGATGTGAAAATGTAGGCATGACTGCAGTGGGGACTTTGGAAACATCTGAATACAGATGTCGCTTTGATATAATTAGATCAATTCAGAAATGCTTTATTTTTCTTGAAGCTATTAAAAATAAATTTATACAGCCATGTACAAGTCACACTGTACAAACTGACACCAACTATAAGGACAACTACTTGTAATAAAACTGTATTTTAAAAGAGAAAAGATACATATTCAAATACTACATTGCAATTATTGCAGCCAACATAAAATTATTCACTATTGTGAACCAAATAATATTTTTGCATATATTTCTTAAGCTATTCTATTTATATAATTGGATTTTTCTGTCCTGATAGCTCTACTATTTAGCAACTGAAAAAGCTCAACTGCACATCCAGTTCCTCTTCAAATTAAAAGGAAATTTGGCCCATATGGCCACAGCTCAATCACTGATAGCAGCTACTATCTCAATGACAANGCAGCCTATTAAAAGCCTATATGGAAGTTATCATGCCACAAAAATCAGCAATAACCAGGGACACTTAATCCAGCAGGATATGCCAAATACCTCAGAGCAAAGTAATACCACAAAGCAAGTGCCAACAGGGCAAAACTGTATTTGAGGATGGAATTTCTTCCAGGTTTCTATAGTTCATTAGCTGATGACCTGCAGCAAGTCTTATTTTGGTTTCTGTTTTTTTTTTTTAAAAATCCTTCCCAGTCTCAGGCTGCATCTGTTGGTCACACAATTACCTCAAATTTCAATTCTCTTAATGAAACTCTTCTACTCAAAGAGTAGTTTTGATTTTATGGCTTCCATATAGAAGGAGGAGGACTAACCAACAGTAGTATTACTCTTAAATCCTTCAATTTTGCATCATCTTTCAGAAGAAAGCTAATAATTTTACTAGAATGTAAACTCTGTAACAAATAACCTACTGCGGAACAGCTTTGGGAACCAGAAAGCCCTCACTTCCAACATGTTCTGCTCTAACCACTGCCTCATATTCACTCTCTATATGTTCACAGTTGTTTTAACCTTTGCAGAGGAAAAGGAAGAGGGGAGCAGCAAGCTTCCTGCCTTTCAGTGATGCTCAAAGAGCTACCACTAAGGATTAGTTAAAAGAACACGCATGCGATTTCCGCATCCAAAGAATTTCTGGCAGCACTTCCAACCCTTTCAAACCGGAATGCCTCTGCAAGCAAGAGCACATATATGCCACTATAAAATAAGGCAATTTATCAAACAGCCAAAAGTACCAGTACCCACAAACCAAGATTACTTGATAAATTTCCCATGAGTGTCAATCTTGTGCTGTATCTTCATGAGGTGTTAAGACATAAATGATAAAACCTGGAGATCTTATCCAACAGAAAGTTTTATGTTCAACTGTAGCAACTGAAACCTTGACACTAAACTCCTAATAAAATCCTCATCCAAATACCCACTATTTCTTACTTTTTGAGGGATACACATTCGACTTCATTTTGACTTTTGTATCCTTTATGTTGACTTCTTTTAAGGTTTGTTTTATTTGGATTTATATTGCAACTCTGACATGTGACTTCCCTTAAAATTTTTACAGGCAGCCAAGCAAAGACCTTAAGCACAGAAAGATGGCACTCAACTTACATTCCTTCCAACTCTTTCAGACCACATAGCACACATGAGCTAAGACACACATGAGCTGTGGTTTTTCTTCAGCTTGTTGTGCCTGATTCCCTCTTTTATTCTATTAATTCAAATGCAACACTCAAGGCTAAGCTGAATATTTCGAGAAGCACAAGCAAGAAACAAACATTTATTTTACCCTTTTCAAAATGTGGATGTTCCCTTAAATTAAACCAGTGCATCATTTGAAATAGTTGAGCCCACTGACACTTACTGAGAAGGCCATTCTGGAGACCTTAGAGGTGGAAGAGGTGACCTTTTCAACCTGCACCAAGTCTTGGGCAAGAAGAGATCATATACTCTGGTATTTGCCATTAGATGTGTAGGGGAGAGTGGGAAGCCAGCTATCAAAGACATTTGAATTGTAATAACCTTTGAATTCTAATCATTTTGCCTCTGTATCATTTGCACCAAGAGCAAAACTCGCAAATCAGAAAGAACAGCAACCTAGCCACCTCTACCATTACTATTCAGACAAAGCAGATATGCTACACATTAAAAAAAAAATGTTATTGCATCCATTGCTTTGCAAAAATTACTGACATGATATAATTTTCCATTCCTTTACTATGTTTAAAACTACTACAGCCTCTCCAATTTCTGGCTTATCTTAAGAACACAACTCTACAGAAGCAATAACATCAGCTCTTTCCCTTCTCCTGGGCAAAGATTTTTCACAGATCTACACATGGGGTTGAAAAAACTCAGCTAATTACTTTGCTTAAAGAACCAAAGGTAACTTTGCTACAAATTCACCATAAAAGCTTAAAATTAGCCACACCAGGGAAAATGGCCACCAAGCCCAGTACTCTGTGTTCAGAAACCAGCACTAGATAAGTCCCAAAGGATCTGTACAGTGGTAACACAATGCTTCTTCCTAAGATAATCTTTCAACTCCAAAGAAATTACAGTTCTGACTTCTTGAATCAGGGGTCCTCAATGGACTTTCTTCTATAAATTCAATCAGCCATTTCTCAGATCCATAATTACCATCAACAGCCCCTACAGAAAGAGATCCACTGCAGAGCCATGGACTCTGTGAGAATCCTCCTACTCCAGAGATCTGCATCAGCTATTTGTTACTTTAACACAAATAATTCTTGTACAGAACGGCAATGAACGAAAATCACTCAACACTGATCCCTCTTCTGCCACTCACAACTGTGTTCATCACGTCCCCAGCCCAGTGATCCCACTCCTTGCCCAGAGAGTCCTACTCTACTCCCCTGTTGCCTGTACAAAAGGTGTCTCACACTTCTGATCATTCTGGTCACTCCAAGCCACTTTCTGTTCTCCTCTGTTTTATGACATGAATGGGAACTCACACTGAAGACCACATGTTCAAACACAAACTATCCATATATTTACACAGCAGGATAACATTTTATTTTTAGGTTTTTCCTAGCATAGATTGGGGTTCAATCAAATAAGCACTGAGCAGATTTTCACAAATGGTTACAATCCTAAAAACTCAGACCTCAGTGAAAGTTGTCAGGTCACAGGTCATTATTTTACACGTGAAGTTTAAAGAGGGTATGGACTTTGCACCCAGGAAAGGCAGCAGTAATAAATGAAGCCCTGGACAACAAAGTTTCCTACATGGCTCAACTGTGATCCAGGAAGGGATCTGATTCCACAGGTAACTAATGATACACAATGATCTGCCCAGTACTCAATGTCCAATTACTAATTAAAAAAAAAGAACAGAAAAACTGATCAGAGGACAGAAATTCAGCACGACAAAGTCATTGCCAGGGTGCTCTTTCCTCCAGGCTACCACTGTCCAGAGAATGCCACCTACAGTGCTGGATAACTTCAACAGGTTAAAACTATAAGACTTGTTCCATACTACTTGTGGTTTACAAACTGAGCACAGATACTGGGTTTTTCTTCACTTCCTTCAATTTCTCAAAATAATGAAGACAGAGCCATTATTTGATAGCAATCACCTTCTTCCCTGGGTTCACGTCTTTATCAGATTACTTTGTGAGTTCCTGTTGAAACAAGCCAAAAGGCACAAGGTCCCTGCTTCAAAGTGATTGAAGCTTTCCATGCTCCTAATTGGAGATGTGTTGAGTTTTCCAACAGTAATGATGCACCAAAACAAAATGTGATATTTAAGCAGCAACACTAAAATCTAACACAGTGTGTTTTAAGACATTCTGACCTCTTGCAATAATTTCTAAAAAAAGATAAGCTTAAATTATTGAAGCTCCCAGAATCACATTGCAGAAGGAGGCAAACCAGGTTCATTAAAAACAGAACACCTTATGATATACCAGATGTCCTGTGGGCTTATTTGTTTAAAGAACCCAAATATACATTATGCACTTAAAGAAATACTGATAATGAAACAAGCTTGGAACAAAAAGATCTAAGTAAGATAACTGAAATCCAAGGAGAAGGTCCCATCTTTAAAAAAATACACCAGTGAAGAATAAAAGCAATTTAAAGTATTGCATCATTTTTGCTTGTTGTTTAAGTTTATACAATAATCAATGAAATATAAGAACAGTTTTAGGTGATTTTCTACCTCAAAATGAATGACTTTCTATTCAATTTGCTTTCAGCCCACCTAATATATAACATTCAACGTGACTCAGAAATCAATTCAAATATTTACATTCCACCATTACAGCTTGGAGAGATAAACCCCATGCCTATATTTAAACAACAGCAGGCTCCAGTTTCCACAAGCTGTTATACACGAGCAGCACCTTGGGGCTTGCAAGGATTTCTTGGAACAGCAAGGGACTTCCTTTCCCACAGGGATCAGTGTTTGCCTGCAGGAGTTGTCTTTAAGCACCTGGGCTCTCAAAACTTTGAGTATGTAAAGGCAGCTGCTGGATGCATGATGCATCTGTGCAGAGGCACTGAATGCAACACTGGGAAGGAGAAGCCAAGAACACCACTTGTATCTTACAAGATCTGATCCCGCCCCCACCATTAGACTGCACTTCTGAATATTCTTCCTTGCCCTAAGTCAAAGACACATGGGAGAGAAGAACACAACAATAATGAGAATTTCATGCAAAATCTAACAAGCCCACGTTAAGTGCGTGAAAAGCTTATGGAAAATGCATCTGAGCAAGAAATAATTCCAAAAAGCACGCAGAAAAAGTGACATGAAGAATTCCATGGCAGAAACCTGTAGAGCCAAAATGCGCTGAAGTGCTTTTACCGTAAGTGCGTGGCACCTCGGCTGTGCAGCACACAATTCCCAGGTGTGCTGCATTTCCTGGCTACAACACTCACTTCTAGTGTCTATTATCTCCTGGAGAATGTATGCCTGGAAGCACCATTCTAGTCCATTCAGTGAAACAAAACTCCCAAAACTGAGTGGGAAGAGGAAAAGGCTGAAATGACAGCAGCTGGATCTGGTGTGTGGAAGAGCCAGCCCTGCTATCAAGACTCACTCACAAATGAGAACAGCGAGGCAGCCCCATGTGCCCGTGCAGAAATCAAAGGAGTAAGAATTATCACAGAGTCTGCAGCACACACAGTGCAAATTCTCTTCCCCCTGTTTCTGGAAAGGTTTCAGAGCTAAGAGAAAAGCCCACCAGGAGTGACGGAGGCTCCTCACACGCAGCCATGCCTGCAGGATCCAGAACCCAGGCACGTTAGGAGAGGCTGACCAAACTCACCGGTTTGATCCTGCCCTCCCTGCCCCAAGGACAGGAACGTGTGACTGTCACACAGCCCTGCACACCTCTGCAGCCCTGACAGCACCCCACAAATGGAGCTGGTGGCGAATATCTGTTCTGCACGTGGCCAAATTATGACAAAGTGCCTTGGCCAAACTCATCCCAAAAGGTCAGCGGCACAAACAGGAGCAGAAGCCAGGGCTATCAAAGCCCTGTGTAGTGCATAATCCATTATCAAAGGGCTCTATAAATGAAGCCCGTGTTCTGCAATGATTGGATGTGCTCTAAATTGCTACAAATTTCAAATACATACCCATAACAAAAGTTGCACCCGTTAAAAAAATAAGGAATGAAGTTTCAGACCTAATCTCTGTGATCTCCAAGGACTTAAACTGAAAAACTTCAACTTAAAAACTGAACGTTTTTATTCAGCTGCTCCTGTGCTCCCACTGAAGATACACACAGGCACAGGACAACCTGACCACGGGCAGCCAGAGATTAACATGTAAATGCTACATTTGTTTAGAGTAACCAAGCAGAAATGTAAAAAACATCTCAAATAAAGCACTTCCACATTTTTTTCACTTCACTACAATCTTTGATTACAAGGTTGAGTCCACCTGCTGCCTATAGAGTCCCTGGAGAGCAGGCCAAGTAAAGATGCACACGAATGGCAACTCGAGGCGTAAATTGTTATCAAAATCTGCAGCATGACACAAAGAACACAACACATACAGAAAGGCAGCTGTAAAGTTGTACCTGGAGTTTTTAACTCAAAGCATGCTTTTCCAGCTTGTATAACCTGGTCTTAGTTTTATTCTAGATACCAACTGGCTACATAAGCCCAATTAATGACACTTAGATATTGACAGAGCAAAAATCTGCAGTTGAAATAAAGCTGTACCCATGAATCTGAGGGCAAAACTTGCATAAACAGAAGTGAACTCTTCATGTTAGATTTCTTCTCACTGCTTCACCAGGAACAGTACAGGTATTAATCCAGAAATTCATCGTAAATGGTGTAAATATGACACAAACACTGAGGCTGTCCTGTATTTGCCACACAAGGAAAGTACAGAGCCTTCTGTCAATATCAACACTTCACTCTAAGCTGTTTGAGCCCACACATCTCTTCAGCATCACCAGAGGACTGGCAAACAGGATACTACACAAATTTATGGAGCTGTTTCTGGAAAGAACTGTTGGAAGAAACTTTTCCCTCCACGGAGAACGACAGCACAGCTCAGTGCATTTGAGGACTTTTAGCGGTGTACTTGTCTCAGCAATGTGAGAGCCGGGTGGTCAGTGCAGAGCACTGGACACCCACTCATCCTGCCTGGACACTCATCCACTCATCGAGGGGACCCGGACCTCTGCACAAAACTCCTTCTGTCTTCTGCACGGGCCATCCTCAAACCGAACCATCCCTCCGCACTTTCTCAAGCACGCAGCGGCCCAGCGGCCGTGCCGGGCCGGCGGAGGCAGCTCAGCCTGCAGCCCTTCCCTCGGAGCCTGCAGAGCCCTCGGTGCAGAGCCCGGCCGTGCCCGGCCGTCCCAGCGAACACGCCGGGCCGGGTCCCGGGGCTGCCGCGGCCCCTCC
>VYZR01050732.1:0-22034 GCA_013400675.1 Oxylabes madagascariensis | reverse complement strand
GATCCATTCCCCCTTGCCCTGTCCCCGTGGGCTCTTGTCCAGGGAATGCTGTAATAGCCAGGTTCAATGCTCAGGCAGAACCCAATTTCCCTCCTCCCAAATGCCCTCAGGAGCCCTTCCCGGGGATTGCCCACCTCTACTCCCTGCCAAGCCTGTGCCACCTTCTTTTTGTAGCCCGAGGGTGGGCTGAGTTTCCACTCATCACCCACATCCCATTTCAGCCAAACCTAAATAAAACTAAGAAGTGTCAGACAACTCCTGGCAACAATTCATCTTAGAGAAGGAGGAGTGAGCCAGCATGAAGTTTGGGAAGAGATCTATTTGCAGTAATAAAACTGGGGAAAAAAACCAAACCCTACTGAAATTAATTTCCTCTCTAATGGCTAGGGTGGCCGGGAGAGCATGGATTTTTTTTTTTTTTTTAAATAATTATTGGAGCTAAGGAGCGATGTTGTGGACAGGGTGTTAATTAGACCTGATATACTTGGGTATGTTGCATTTCATTAGGCGAGTAAATAACCCCAGCAGATTTTAATCCTGCTGGCAATTCTCCAAGTGCTGCAGAAGGATTATCTTTGAGGGTTAAAAGTAGGCCAAAGAGCTAAAAGCAGCCTTTCACGAAAGAAGGCGGCCAAGGATCCAGGTTAGGAGTGGTAGGCCAAAGCTCTGGGATAATCAGATTGAATTCCTCAGCAGAAAGTACACTAAAAAGGAGATAAATCCCAATTGCCTCATTTCTGCGGGCAAGCAGGAGGGAGGTGGATCTGGGCACTTCCTCCAGCTGGAAGGAAAACGTAGCCTGGTGTGTTTGTCTGAGCAGCCCCAGCGTGACGGAGCTGTCCTGGCTGTGGGGCTCAGGGTGACCCAGCACCGCTGCCAAGGCTCCTGGGGACACCAGAGACCCCTTGGCTCAGCCACAGCTGAGGGGACAATGGTCCTGGGGTGTTGGAACCCTGGAGGCCGAAAATTTCAGGCTTCCTGTGCTAAAAGGGGCTGACCCTCAAGCAAGCCCCACATTTGACTTGAGGCCTTGGGACAGGCTCCCGAGATTGAGTGATAGCACGGGGGTTGGGGGTGTGTAGTTTGAGGAGTATTGTGGGATCTCACAGGGTGAAAAACTTAAATTTAAGATTTCAGTATATAGTAATACATGTGAGTCAAGATGGAGGATTTGGGACGTTGTCTGGGTCCTTCTTCTTCACCTTCTTCCTTCTTCTTCACCTTCTTCCTTCTCCTTCACCTTCTTCCTTCTTCACCTTCTTCCTTCCTCTTCATGGGTTTGGGTGGTTTTCTGTAATTGGGAGAAAAAGGTCCTCATTGCGAGCCTTGGGTGGTCATTATTGGGTCAAAAGTATAAATGATATAGGCGTCACCTCGTTATTAGATGATTAACACTTAGATAACCTTGGAAAGAGTTTGAGGCTCTCCATTTTCCCTCTGTTCTCTCACTTGCTAGTTAGAGCTCACAGCTCATGAGTGCAAATAGATAAGAAATAACAAACATCCAAGTCTGAACAGAAACTGCGACTCCTGTGTATTAATCCCGACCTTGGCTGGGAAAAAGGAGCCAGAACCATCACACTGGGGTGCCACAACACCTCTGAGCAGAGGGAAGAGGAATCCCCACCGAGAGGTCACCCCAAAAGCCTTCTGGTGCCCCCCACACCGTGTTTGTGACCCCCGAGGGGTGACAGTCATTCATGAGGAGGTGACACCCAGGGCAGAGGGGCAGAGCGACCCTGCTTTGCTTTGGGTGGGATTTGGGCAGCACCCACCGGCCAGCATTCACTCAGCAGGGATTTAGTTACTTCTGAGCTTCTCTTGTAAAAGCACAGGTGGAAATGAAATCCAGAGGTGAGGTTTTAAATTGTCAGGAAGCAGGAAAGGGTTCCCAGCCTCTGGTGCAATTGCCCAGAAACTGGGGGAGCTGACCCTGTGCTCCCCCAGGATTTATCACAGAATCACAGAATGGTGTCTGGGGAATCTAAAAAAGGTGTCATTCCCTCCTGTGGCTACTTCTGTGCAATTCTCCACAGTTACTGGAGAGGGATCTGGGTCCTTTCTCAGCATTCAACTGCATTTTAATTCAATTAAGCTCCATCACAGCAATCCGGCCATCCTATCACCAAACTCCAGGAGCTTAAAAAAATCATCTTGTTCCACCCCTGCCATGGGGAGGGACACCTTCCATTGGGCCAGGTTGCTCCATCAGCCTGGCCTTGTTTACTGCAGCTGCTGCTTGGGAGCTGCTGCTTGGGAGCTCCTGCTCAGGAGAGATCAATATACTGAAATCAATGGAAAAGGTGCAAATGAAAGGTAAAAATGAGACTTTCTCAGAGCCTTCAGGAAGCAAAAAGAGTTGAAGGAAGGAAGAGGGCCTGCCTCTGGGTGAATGGCCATGTCTCACTCTTCATCTGCCTCCTTACTGCTGGCAAGTTTTGAATGTAGAAAAACTCTGCTGAAAAAATCAAGTTTCAAAACTTTTCAGCCTGGAAATGAGGGAGAAATTAATTTTTTTCCTTTTCACTTGGGAGCATGACTTGTAAATCACCCGGAGAGCTATTTCAGGGCAGGACTGGAGTTTGGTGATAGGATGGCTGGATTGCTGTGACGGATCTTAATTCAATTAAAATGCAGTTGTATGCTGAGAAGGGACCCAGATCCCTCACCAGGGACTGCAGGACTGCACAGAAGTAGCCACAGGAGGGAATGCCACCTTTTTATGGTCTCAGCTGTGAGTTAAGCTGCTCTCACCCTCCTGTGCCCACAAGTCATGACAGTGCTGGTCCCACAAGGATGCCTTGGTTGGTGAAACCATAGGGAAACCAGTTTGCTGAACAAGACAAAGAACTGGAGAAGAACACAAACATCTAAACATCTAAACATCTAAACATCTCTATCCACTGCAGTGAGGACGAGAAGAGCTCACTGGAGGAGGAGTCTCAGTGGCATCTTCGGTGTCTGTCGTTCCTGCTGTCCTTAACTGGGCTGGAAATCCTGCTCATGGGTCCTAGACCTTTGGATCTTCTCCTCCATCTCCAATGTAGTGATCCTCTGGAAATGAGAGGGGAATGAAGCCAACCTGAAGGGAGGAGCAGATACCAAGGATGAGTTTTGCGTTTATTGAGGGATCAAGCCTAGGAAATTTTTTCCTTCCCACGTGGCTGCTCGTAATTCCCCTTTGGAGACAGTGCTCATTAGTGCCTTAGAGGCTTCAGTGCCGTAGGTGGATGTGAAATAACAGCAGAGCATCTGTTAGGAGGTCTCAAAATACCTTCTGCTTCCACATAATCATTACTTCTAAAGCTGAACAGTGATTTGGAATGTTAAAATTTGGGAAAATAAATTAAATCTAGCTTCAGCTATGGGACAGGCCAAACCTCAATGGAAGAGGATTCCTACACTGTACCTAGGAGCATGGCTGATCAGTTCAAGAGGAGTTTGTTATTTAACCATAGCAGACAATATTGCTAGAAAGAAAGGATTCTATGTATTTCTTTACATCTGTTAATTTAATTTATTTTATATATTTATTCGTATATTATTCATATGTTCAGATATAAAAATATCTGTTTATATTTGTTTATAACATTGCTAGAAACAAAATCTTCTCCTCTGTCTTGCCTGTTACATCTCTTATTCTGGATAAAAATCCTATACAATACTCGATTTTTATGGTCGTTTTCTGAAATCACCATGATTTAATCACAACCTTAAAATTAAGAATATTGAAGTGCTTTCCTGTGCCTGACTTTGATGCTGCCCGTGCCCAGCACTGCTCCCTCCAGCCAAAGGGAGCAGCTGTTGGTGCTAAGTGGGGCTAAAAATGAGAAAGCAGCACAGTTTAAATGACAAAATCTTTTTAATTATCTACAAAGGACTAAACTATTTATTGTATAGAGCTGTTCCTAGAAGTCCCAAACTGAGGTGAAGAGGCGATGGATGATGAAGCACAGAGAAGAACAGGAAGCAAAAAGCAAGAAAGAAATTTAGGGGCTTTTATGAGTGGATTACTCAAAATTACTTTCACCTATGAGCCCTGACTCAGCTGGGGAGCACGGGGTGGGTACTAAAAAGCCAGCCCCAGGCAGAGTCTGAAAACAAGGATTTTAGCAGTGTCCACATGGAGGGAGAAGGTGTTTTATTGCCCAGAGTTTTAAAAAGGCTCCATCCTCTAAAATATAAAGGAAAAAATATAAAGTATTAAAGGGATTAGTTCTCCCGCTTTGTCAGATGTGTGTGGTTCCCTCTCTTGGGTACCAGCTAGGTGTAAGCTACTGATTATCTGTTGTTTTGGGGCTACTTTGTCTTCTGTGTTTGAGGTTGGGTGATAATACCCGGTCCAGAGAAGAGAAAATTGGGCTGCCATGTGTCATTTAAAAAAGAAAAAAAATAGGAGATGGAGCAGTAAGTTTGGGAGTAGAGAGCTGAGGGGATAACTTCTCCAGTAAAAAGGCCACGGAAGGGAAAGGCCTTCTCCCTCATGGAAGGGAAGAGGCCTCTGAAGAATATCAGGGTTGGAAGAATTCCTGCAGCCAGCATGCACAGCTCTCTCTGCTGTTACTGTCAGCCACACATCAGGCTACTACTGAATAATTAGTATAGTTTGCAGATAATTCAAGAGTAGAAAAAGTTCTCCTGATTAAGGAATTTGGGGCATCTAATTAGAGAAAAAAAAAAAAAAAACCACCAAAATCCATGTGATTGAGGTGTCCAGTCATAAAGCTCTTAAAAGCAGTCAGAGAAATTCTGCAGCTGAGGCTGTCTGTGTGTCCAGCCAAACCCTCCGGTTTGGTTCATGTCCAAAGGGCCTCTGGCCATCCCAGGGTGACAGGAGTGACTTCAGGGTCAGTGCCCACCTGACACCAGGCAGGTTTGAAGCTTTGCTCAGTGGTAGGAAACTCTTCCTCCTGTGGCCTGGCTTGGGCTGGTACTTGGGGCACGCTGTGGCAGTTGGGCTAAAATCAAGTTTTCCCATAATAATCTGTTTGAAAAGGATGCCCAGGAGGAAGTGCTTGGAGATGGAACAGGAATGGGGTGGGACAGGAGCACAAGCACAGGTCATTTGGTACCCAGCTTTGCTCAGTAGGAAGCAATCCCACTTTGCCTCCATTAGTTTCAGGATGCAAATGAAGAAAAATGAAGTCAGCTTTCAGGTTCCTGTGGATAGATGATATTCATTCACTCTGGCATTCAGCTATTTCTGTTGTTTACATTTGATGCCTCTTAGAAATACTCTGTTTCTGAATAAGAAGAAATATTTTTCTAAAGGTATTCTTAATTTTTCACTTCAAAGTCAATCTTTAAAAACCTCTCTGCCATTATCAAGCCTGCAATGGTTTCATCCTAATCCCTCTTACTCTCTCCATTCTTATCCTTTGCTGAGGGGAAATGATAAAATTTTTTCTGACACGGAACTCGGATCCAGTGCTGAAAGATAAGCTGTTTCAAAATAAAATCATGGATTTCAATTTCAAGCATTGGTTAATATTGCCATTTTTATAGATCCTTTCCTACTGCAGATTGAACAAAGCATATTAGCTAAAAGGCCCTCTCCTGAAATAAGAGCTCATACTTTTCTAACCCTCCTTCTTCATTATAAGTTTCCATTTCTAAGCGTTGTCTTTCTATAGTAGTGAACATCCAGAGATCAAACCTAGCTTTGTAATTAAAAATTCAATCAAAAGTAGGTCTGGGAAACTTCCAGTGGGTGAGAAAGCTGTAGGTGAACTTAGGTTTAATTGGTAGCTGGGTTTGTTCTAAGACTATTTTAAGGTGCTTAAAAATTCCCTGTCTTAAAAGCTGGCACTTGTTTGTTTTCAGACACACTGACAAAAAGAGATTGAAGAAGGATGCAAAAGTGGCCTTGAGCACTTGTCTTTGCAAATTCTGTGGTCTTTCAGTGCAGTTTGCATTGGAGTAAAGGCTGGGAGTGCTTCAGGTAACATCCAAAAAGGTCTGCCCAAGGGTTCAGAGGAAATTGTCTTGTCTATTGGAATGAAGTGGCCCAGCGTAGTTTTTGGGGTTTTTTTTGATGGGTATGACCTGGAATAGTTTCACAAGAATCAATAGCATCACCAGCTGGGGAATGCTGAAGAAAAATCACACGAAAATGTAGGTTCATAACACAAATTTAGTTAAATGTGTGTGTTCTGATGGAACCAGAGGGTGGAAGGTCTGCTCTGTTTATGCGCTGGCTGCTTTACTTAATTTTGGGGATGAAGCAAAGCATCCCTGACAGTGTGTACACACACCAACCATGAGCTGGGCCTGCAGGGTAGGATACATGGATTAATGTCAAATATTGAGCTTGCTGCATCCTTAATATCATCAGGGAAGTGTTAACCCAAGGGGGGAGTGATGGATCTGGGGGTTCCACTTTCCTTTACCCGGTCTCTCCATTCCCTGATGGACACTAATATGGAATTAGAGCTTGCAAAGAGCCAGAGACAAACCCAGTGCCTCTGGGCTGCTTGTCCCTTGTTCAACAGCCAAAAAAGCTCTGCAGCAGCTGGAGCTCTCCCTGGCCCTTTTTGGATTGCAGCAGGACCGTGCCAAACCACAGCCTGCCACTGCTAGTCCCAGGGGTCACTGCCACAGGATCCTGCCCACCTAGAATCCTGGAATACCCTGAGCTGGAAGTGACACACAAGGATCAGCGAGTCCAACTCCTGGCCCTGCACAGGACAGCCTCAAGATTCCCACCAAGTGCCTGAGGGCATTTTCCAAATGCTTCTTGAGCTCTGGAAGGCTGGGGGCCTCTTGTCCATGGCTACAACCACTAAAGCATTTCCATCAAGGGGTCTCCAGCTAGAAACTGCGATTGGCATTACCACATTGCAAATCCAAGTGGTAAATAGTCCTGGAAACTCCCAGCCAGGATGGGAGCTTTTTTCTTTAAATCCAAGTACAGCTGTGGCCAGCACCAGGCGTGTAAAAGTGGCAAAACCCTGCATTGCTGGAAGTTGCCCTGGCGAATGCTGTGCACCAAGAATGTTGGGTAGCTCTGAGGAGCACCTCTGCCCCACAAAACCTTCTGATGTCCCCAAAATATTCCTGCAGGAGGACAAGAGGGTGTCCTGGTTACAAGAGAAGAGTGCCAATGGGGGTGTAACCAATCTGTATTGTACTCCCCTCTAACTGTTGATGATGGGTCATTTGCAGGAGCTGCCCAGTGCACACCCCACCCCTCATCTGGGTGTGGGATGAGAGAAGGAAGGAGAGGCAAACCCTGCCAGGCAGGGCAGTGTTTCTTTTCCTTCACAAAGAGCTCAGGTGTGATAACTCCCTCCGGGGAAACATCAGCACCACAACCCACCCAGCCTGAGGGGTTCTCTGCTAATGAGCCGTCATGGACTCCGTGATATCAGCACAATGGGCAGCTGCAACTGCTGAGACCATCAGGGACTCCCAAAAATATCCTATGACTCACAGGATTCCTTAATTCCATTGTGAACCCCCCCACTCCGGCCCTGGGAGGAGGTACTGAACACTCGTGCCTGAATTTGAGTGTATATGATCTGGAAGTTTGGGGTCTGGGGACACCACCACCACTGGATGGATCCTGAGGGGGAGCAGAACTTCCACAGGATCACTGCTTTCAACTCCAGCCATCATTTCGTCACTTGATAGCACTGTGATCACCACCCCCACCAACAGGGTTGTACTTTGAATTTGTGGGTTTAAGCCAGTTTTTCTGCATTGCTGCATTTATTGTGATCTATTAAATTGTAACTCTGACTTGAAATCTCTCTCAAGGTATTTATGTGGGTTCATTTCTCCCCCTTAGCTTGCTTCCAAAGCAGCACAAAGGTCTTTACCAGTATTTTGGGATTTAGCAATGCTGAGGTAGGCACAGACTAACCCTCAGACCCCAGAAAAATCATATCTCCCCTAACAAACTATGGAACACCTTAGGGCAGGTGTCTGACCAGGAACTTGGACCCATGTGATGGACAGAGCAGATGCATGAAGGACTGTGGGGTTGCTGGTGTAGGACCTGTGGCTGCAGCTTTTCCCATGGAACTTCATATTCAGGAGAGGTAAATCAATGAGGGTGGAATGTCAGGACTTTCAGCTGTTGGGGTGGAAAATGAGGTGTGAAGTCACAGTCATTGAAGGGCTTATTTACTAGGTGGAGGTGCTGGCACAGGAGCCATGGGTGGAACTGTACCTCAAAGGCCCCATTGTCTCATATTCCAGTGGCTGTCCTCACCCAACGTAGCTCGTGCTGTATGTTCCTGTCTTTGATCCAAATTTTCACTGCTGATCAGAGAAACCTTTTCTCAAGCCAATTTTGTCAGAATCAATATATTGCTAACATTTAGATGAATCCTAAACGTCTGATTTTTAAGAAGTGTCATCCAGAACCCCAAACCCAGGCCTGATGTTAATGAGATCTGAATTGTTGCTTTCAAAGCATGAAATTGGTGGCGATATCTCGAGACTGGAAATGATACACAGGCAGCAAGCCCAGTTTCGTTTGAGAGGGGGGGTATGTTTCACAGCACTGACGGGTCTTATTTGCTGTATTTTGTACATAAATCCTCTCTACCCTTTAATGACACCAGGAGGGGCTGCTCGAATTGAGTGACTTTTGGGTTTAGGGGTTATAACCGTCAGCTCATCTCCGTTTCCGCCACGCTCCGCGTTTTCTAGTAACCTTTGGGAATTGTTCACTTCAATTTTATTCACCAGGGACAAAATGCTAATCTGCTGGCACTTCACATGGTGAGGGAGGGAAGGAGGGGAAGGAAGGAAGACCTATGTGATCTATTCATTCATTATTCCAGGGCGCATGGGAAGTCATCTCTTTACATGATTGACCTGCCTGGGTTTGATTACAACACACAGCTAACCTTTTCCAAATCTGCTTGTGTCATACAAGAGAAGGGTTGAAGGCTGTTGCCATGGCATTGAGGTATCTCTTGAGAAAGAGGAAGGGGGAAAAAAAGAGAGAGAGAGAGAGAGGAAATGATGCTTCTTTACTTCCTAGCCAAGTATAAACAAGAAACACAGGCACATGTTTTTTGTTTTGGAAGAGCTTTCAGCTTCTTATCGAGTCTCATCTCTCACTGTGTTTCCTTGGGAAGGGAAGGAGGAATTGTCTGCTTTGCAGATCAGTGGGAGGGGGATGACAATTGGAGGGAGAGAAAAAAAAAAAGAAGAAATCAGTCTTGCCACCATTCATGATTTATTCATGAGACACGTGAGTTTTGCATTTAAATGTGACATTCTCATGATCTCAATATTGTATATGCAAATCTAAAGATTTCTGCATCTCTCCACATGCCCAGCTTAAGTCTTGCCTCATATCCACAGCTCTGCAAATGTAAAACCAGAGGGATTCACGCAGCTTCTGCTTCTCTCCCTGTTTGTTCTGTGCCTCAAAGACTGGAAGCAACACCAAACTGCTCTTAATAGCAGAGCTATAATTTATATGTCATTATTTTTACTTAATTATTTTTCTGATAGTGAACGCTCGCAGTCAGGAAATTACCTGTAGGTTCATGAATGGTTTAACTTTCTGAGGTCTTGCCTTACCTGAGCTTTCCAAGCCCTTTCCTCCTAAGGCAGATCACTTGGGATTAGCAGAGAGCAGTGCTGAGCCGCCCTGAACAAAGAACTTACACCTTGAGCAGTGCCTGCTTCAACCTCCAACAAAAATCTGTCAGTTGTCACTCAATAAATAAGGGGAATGACCTTGTATGCAGGTTTTTAATTAAGATGTGATTGATAGAGTAAAACAAAAGTACCAACTCAAGGCCACGTGATGAGGCTTTGAGCACCCTGGACTAGTGGAAGGTGTCTGTGGCAGGGGGTTGGAAGGAAATGAGCTTTGAGGTCCCTTCCAACCCAAAGCATTCTGTGGCTCTGTGGAATGTGCTGATGTAGGGAGGGCAGGCTCAGTTTCGAACAGAACCTGAACCTCTGTGCCCTCTCTGTCCCCGGCCAAGGCTCTGACTCCAGGGCCACTCAACAGCGTGCGAGGTGTGAAGGCAGGACTCTGCAAAGCCCCACAAACCCTGCTCCCAGGAGCCCAGGATGTCCCAGCTGCTGCCCAGGAGAGACCTTTGGGCCAGTGTTTGCAGGAGTGATTTGTGTAGGGAAAACCCTGTTCTGGGGTTTGGCCTGAGCTCTGTGGCTGCAATGATCTCCTTACTTGTGGAACCAACCAAAGCATAAATATTTTTATATGTTTTTGGATCAGCTCTGATGCAAATGTTCCTCAGTTATTAATGAAGAACCACAGCAGTCATTGATAACAGTTTTTACTGTTTTTTAACTACAGTAAAAAAACCCAGTAGTTTTTATAGCACTTTCCCACATTCATCACTCAGCATATGTTTTCTTGTCATATTGAAGCCAGAACTTGCTGAAGTTGATCACCTTGTGTTCGCTTCTAGGTCAGGGCCCATATCAGCAAAATTCTTCCTATTGGTTTCATTATTTTAAAGTCATAAATGTTTTCCAGCTATCCATATAGCCTAATATCCCATCTCCAACAATGACTGCTTCAGGAAACTGGAAAAGAGACAGAGCTTGTATTGAATGACATTTCACAAGGGTGTTAGCTTAGATTTAGGAAAATCTGGATATAGAGACTGTAGCCCTGATTTCATGCCTGAGATGTTTTGGTTCCTGAAATTCTTTTCCCAGGCGATTTTCTGATGTTTTTGTAACTGTACCTATGTTTATCCATTCTTTTTCACAGGAGGGGCTTCTTGATGTCCTTCAGGTTTGACCAATGTGATTGAAGAAATTTGCCTTTGTTTCACCAATCAAATTGGTCTGTGTAAACTAGTATAAAAGGGAGACACATCCCAAAATAAAGAAGTCATTTTTCTAGAGAATCTAGATTCTCTGATCTAGCGAATCTGTGTCGGTTTTGCTGTAAAACAGCGACAGAGACTTCCTGATGTCATGTATTCAGGTCCAACTAATTGCTCTCAAGAACTTGTCCCTTCCAAACCCACCTGCACATTTGCTCCCCCAGCATGGCAATGAGTGTCACAATTTATTTTCCTATGGGGTGGACAACTACTTAAGTTTGGATAATTCAATGCTGTCGATGCCTCCTGTTTTTTCCACTACAAGAGTTAATAAAGTAGTTGTTCTTGAGCATCTTTCTCCATGCTGCTCATGATTTTAGGAGCCTGTGTCAGAACTCCCTCAACAGTCTCATCTCCGAGCAAAAATTCTTATGTATCTACCTATCCTATTAGGAGCTGCTCCTATGGAAGCAGCTCACAACTCTGATGCTTTAAATCTGTCTCTATAAATTTTCTGGTTCTACAATATCCCTTCTGAAAGGGAACATTAGGGCTGCCTGCAATATTTACGAAGATGGTGCAGCAGGAATTTATGCACTGATGAAACGACTTTTTCTGTTCAGTGTCTCACCCACGAACTCTGGCATTCCTGTTACATTTTTGACCATTCCTGATTGCTGAGCTGATGAGGGTTTTGGAGAACTGAGACCTTTGTGTCACAAACAGCCACAGCCTGTCTCAGGGCTGGAGTTGCTGTGCTCCCATTTGCAGTACATGGCATTTCTGAATTCCCTCTGCTGCTGCATCTTGCTCGGTTATTTGGGTGGCTGTCCCACAACACTTCTCCTCCAGCAGCAAAGCTGGTCTAGGGAGATACCTGGATACTTTGACTTGAGTGCAAACTCTTTTTTTGTGTTAATTGATCTCCTTTCCAGACTGTGATGACCACACAGACCCCAGCCCATGTCCCTGTGGGGTTCCACTGGCCACCTCTTGCTCAGGTGAGACCATCTTTTTTGTCCTGTCTTTGCTTCCCATCTCCAAACAAATTATTTATCTCCACAAGGCAACCTGCTTCTAGTTCATGACGCTGGCTCAGGGCCCACAGTGTGACTGTTTTCCTCTCCCAATGATCTCAAACTTGCATTCAGCAGACAGACAGGGAAAGATTAGCGGGAGGGGGCAAAAAATAGCTATGGAATTAAATATTTTTTTTTTTAAATAGGGTTTTTTCCATCATTCTCACATCCTCTTATGCCATGTCTTTAATACTGATATAAGCACCTGAAATAGCACAATTCATAGCTGGCCAGACTGGGAGCCCTGTTTTAGCAGGCAGGGAAAAGGAACTCATACAGGGATTCCATTGTTATTTAAAGATATGTTATCTGTTTTAACCCCTATTTAAAAGCTGACAGAGAAAAACATTTCCTTGCAAAGCAAAAAACCCAAATGTGGTGTCCTAAATTCAGACTGAGTTTCTTCATTTACTCATGTTTAGCCTGGATTTAGTGGCCGGGGTCTGCAGCCACAGTCAGCAGTGCTGAAACAAAGTGTTTTATCCCTGAAAATGCCCCAGTGATGCATTTTCTCCTGCCCAGGGCTCTCTGCCCCTGAGGAATGCAGAACCTGTGTGCTGAGGGTACTGCTGGAACACCTTCGGACATCATTTTGGGCTGCATTTGTGAAGAATCCTGAAATCCCAGAATGGTTTGGGTTGGAAGGGCCATTAAAGACCATCTCCTTCAACCCTCTGCCATGGGCAGGGACACCTTCCACTTAACAGTTTGCTCAGAGTAAGGGTGAAAGGGACGGGGGGAATAAGAAGAGCTCACTCTCCCAAACATGATTTAATTAATGCGGGTGGGATTCACCTTTCTAAAGTCTGCTCGTGCCTGCATTCACATGGAGCAGGGGTGTGTTCTTCCCACAAGTGAAGAATGCACTGCCTTGCAGACCTTGGTTTCTGCAAACGTGGCCCCTGTGAATGTAATCAATGTTGTGCAGAGCTGCTGAAACCGAAAACAAAGCCAGAACGATCATTGTGCTAAGTTTGGGTTCCTCATTGTTCGTTGAATTACATCAGTGTTTTCTTTAGTTGCACAGTCAGCTGGCAAAGGTTTGCTTGAAATCTCGAGACTCTCCCCTTTCAGGGGAAAACATGAATTTCCGGAGATGTGGGCTCTGCTCTGCATCACGGTGCTGGGGCTGCCGTGGCCCAGGACACAGCCCAGGCAGACAGGGGGCTCAGCCAGCCCATGGCCCCTCAGCCAGGGCTGAAAAAGCAGCCACAGGAAAAAGAGTTCTACTTTTTTTCCCCTTTTTATTTAGCTTGATTTAATCTGCTTAAAAAAAAAAAAAAAGTAATGATTAATATTTATTTTGTAGAGAATCCCTCTCCCCAGCTCATGGCCAGTGTTTTGTTTCACTGGCACTTTGTTAAGGCGATCCCATGGGGTAAAAATCTTGCTTTCTCCAAAGACTCTTGGATGCAAAGAGTGAGAGACACGTGCCCCTGGAGCCTTGATGCCCTGCCTGGTGACACAGTGAGTGGCAGTTGTGTCATTGTAATGTAAGAACCCCGGAAATTCCGCCAGGAATATCAGGATGGGAATCAGAGAGTGGTTTGGGTTGAAAGAGACACTAAAGATGATTCAGTTTCAGTTCCCTGCCATGGGCAGAGACACCTTCCACTATGCCAGGTGCTCCAAGCCCCGTCCAGCCTGTCCTTGGACACTCCCAGGAATCCAGGGGCAGCCACAGCTGCTCCGGGCACCCTGTGCCAGGGCCTCCCCACTCTCACAGGGAACAATTCCCTCCCAATATCCCATCTAACCCTGAACTCTGGCAGTGGGAAGCCATTCCCTGTGTCCAGTCCCTCCATCCCTTGTCCCCAGCCCCTCTCCAGCTCTCCTGGAGCCTCTTTAGGCTCTGCCAGGTGCTCTGAGGTCTCTGTGGGTCCTTCTCCTCTCTGGGTGACCACCCTCAGCTCTCCCAGCCTGGCTCCAGAGCCCTTGGGGCACCTTTTTGGTTCTCCTCTGCCCCTCCCTGACCCACTCCAGCAGCCCCATGTCCTTCTGGCCGCAGTGTTAGGGGTGGGGTGTCCTGAGAGTGGAGTAGAAGGGGAGAAGCAGCACCCTGAGCCTGCTGCTCACAGCAGGACACAGCTGGCTTTTGGGAATGATGCCTTCACGTGGGAAGTTCTCCTGCAGTGCTGGGACAGGGAATGACTGGATGTCTCAGAGCCTCAGTACAGATGGAGTTTGGGTGTTCCTGTGTGCAGCACACACGTGCTGCTGAATGGGATCCATTGCTCATTTACATTTAACTTAATTTCCCTCTAAAACTCTGATTGTCATCATCCACATCCTATCTTCTCCCACAATCATAGCCCATGCTGTCAGAGCAAACTCTTCTGGAAGGCGAAGTTGCCAGAACAATAGCTGCTGGGTGGTGGGGTTTGGCTTTCTGAAAGTTGTGTTTTTGTTTGATCCAAAGGAGGCTCTGAGGGGATAAGCCTGCACAGCCCAGCTGATTCCAGGCTCTTTGCCTTGCTCAGGGTTGTGCTTCTTGCCTTTTTTAACCATGTGGAGAAAAATAGGGATAAAAAAAGGCAGAATCTGGGATGAAGTTTATTGAGAATCAAAGCAAAAATCCATCTTGGAGGAAGCTGTACAACATTCGTGTTATACAAGTTTCCTAAGAAACATGTAGAATTTAGGAAACTCAGAAAGAAACTTTGACCGGTGCTTCTGTTTGGGGGGGAGGTCTTGTAGAATAACATACAGAAGCTGGCCAAGGTGGAACTGCAGCCCAGGAGACCAAGGAGAGGAGGCAGGAGTAAAAGGCAGGACAGAGAAGAGGGCAGCAAGGGCAGCAACGGTGAGTAGGGCAAGAAAAACAAGAGCAGACACTAAAAGGAAGAGTGTGGGTTGTATTTCACCAGGTGCCCAGAGCTGGGGACCGAGGTCTCTTCAGCTGGGCCTGAAGCAGACAAAGCTCATCCTGCAACCCTGATGGGAGGAGGCACCTTTTTAGTGAAATTTGAAATTACCAAGGTGAGCCAGCTTGTGATTTGTATTCATTTTGTAACTTCTTTCTGTAGAGAAAGAGAGGTAGGGCAAACAAATTGAAAATATTCAAAATATCTCATTTCACATTTTAAAAGTGTTTCTACTTTTTCAGTTTCCACTTGGAAAGAAGGCCTCCGTCTCCTCAGCAATGTAATTATCTCATGATAGAGAGGCAGCAAGTAACCTGACACTGAGCCGAAAGTTCTGTGTCAGCCAGGGGATGTTTTGGGGTTAACCCGTGATGATTCCCTGCACCCTCCCTGGCATTGCTGGAGTCGTTAGTTCTGCCATTGAAATGAAAATCCATTATTTGTCCGGCTCAGCTAATAACACCGACCAGCATTTCCATGGGCAGCAGAAACCCTGGAGGAAGGCTGCCAAAAGCCCGGAGAGTCAGGGTTCCTTTTCATGTTCAAAGCTTCAGCCTCTGGAATGCTTTAGCAATGCCATTACAAACGCCTAATGTCAGACCTGTGTCGAGCCTCTCCTCTCCCTCACTCCATTAGCCCTGCAAGGATGATGACAAACCATCTGAGGGAGCAGGAGTCATCCCAGGTCAGGCTGAAAGAGCTAAAAACCTCTGATAATCTCCAGGTTCATTAACATTTTTGTTTTAAAAAGGTAACTTTCTGTCACTAGGAATGTATAATATATATATATTTAGCAAGTGGAAGCTGGGATGTAATTTTAGCCTTGATCCTTGAGGCAGTGTATTCTGGGCTGTCGAGCAGGGGTGCAGCCTGTCTTCATGTGTGGGAATACATGCAAAACCATTTTTAAAGTGTAGTACATGTGCTGTACTTCAGCTCAGAGGTTACTCTGGGAAATTCCCACCCTGCCCCAAAATGTCCAGTGATGATTTGTTGGGTGAAAACAAAAGCGGAGACTTGAAAACACAAGAAAAAACCACAGCGATGAAACTGAACTAAAATGCATTTTGACATTTAATCCTAGATCAATTGGCAAATCTCACAATAGATATTTTTTTCTTGCCACCTTAGCAGAGCAGAGCCATGGGAAACTAGCTTAAAAAAAAATTTACTTTGAAGATCAGCCGCCAATCTTCTCCCTGGACTGAGGGTGAGCACGGGACCTCTCCTGTGCGGTTGAAATATTGAGTAAGTTTAGAGAAAACCCAACTGTTGCAAGCCCAGGAGATCATTTATAAAACAAAAGTCACTCTCTCCTGCATTGAGGAGTCTGAGAGCTGCTCTGAGAAAGATTAATTTTCTGGGTAGAGGAGGGGAGCGTTGGCTTCACCCCTCAAAATGAACCGACGAGATGATTCAATTGCTTCACTTTCCGAGCGCGAGCCCGAGACACTCACTCAGAGCGTGGTTATAAGAAATGACTCCTTTACTTCAGGAGGAAGAAACTGAAGAAACTGTTAAACTTGGTCACAGTATGTGACATCCTTGAAATCAAAAGCAATACTTCTTCTCGGCGGCTGCACAGTAAAATTAAAGATACGAAGCTAAATTCATCTCTGGTGTAATTCTCTTGCAGTGGCTGGGGAGGCACCTGGGATTAATTTCCTCTATTATACAAGTGGCACAAGACCCTGACAAATTATTTCAAATGTTTTTTGTAGCACTTAGTTAACAGAAACCTCATTCACTATGTGTCCCACACCTGGGAAATGGAATGGCTCCGAGTTTGCCGGGGTGAGGATGGGATCTGGGGTGGATTGCAGCTCCCACCCCTTCCACGTGGGCAGAAAGTGGGAAACCAGATGTGAACATAATTGTGAATTTACTGATTTCTCACAAAGTAAAAATGCCTCCATGGGGAAACAGGTGATCAAGGAGGGCACGTGGACCTCAGCATGTCTGCCTTGGGGAAGGGACAGTTTTTGATTGGATCTGGGCTGGATTGTTGTTCTTGCCCCAAACTCCTGGGCTATCCCTTGGCACCTTCCCCAAAGGGTGACAGAGCTCACTCACCTCTCTATTCCTGCACTCCTCCTGTTTGGCTTTGGGGTAGACCTTGCAAACTCTGTGCGAGATGCATTTCTGCTCCTGGACATCCATTCCCATTCTTGGCTTACAGTTTGCCTGTGGAAAGTTTATGTTTTCCTGGAGGAATTCTGAACAGCAGCGTGGTGTGCCAGTGCTCAGTGCCAAGGTGAGAGCTGGGGCAACGCTGTCCCAAAATTCCCCCAGATGGGTCCAGCCTTCATCTCCAAACAGTCCTGGGTCCTCTCCAGAGCACAAGCTCCTCTCTCCTCTGCAGCCACCCTTTTCTTGCTGCCCCAACATCGCAGGACCATCCCAGGCCAGGTCAGGTTTGAACAAGCAAAAACCATTCAGAGTCTTTCCTTCCCACAGAGCAGCAGCAGAAAGGAGGGAAGCTGTTACGCTTCCCTGGGAGACAAGGATCCCAGGCAGCCAAACAGGCAAACAGTGACCCAAGTCAAATGCAAACTCAGGACACATGTGAGCACAGAGCCCGAGGTCGGGGTTTTCAAGGAAGCCACCTGCAGCTGCCTCCCAAGGCTGCTGCTGGCAAGTAAATTCATTTTCTGCACATCTTGGAGGCTTTGATGCTTCAAAAAATCAGGAGTGGCTCTGGGTATGGGTTTAAGGAGGTGAGGTAAACGCCAAGGTTCTCCCTTGTCTCATGTCTTGAAACCTCTGGGCAGAAGAAGCAAGGACATGCGACCTTTGAGAAGATCCTGAAGGTCAGGAGGAAGGTTGCCCAAAGAGTCTGTGGTTGCCCCATCCCTGGGAGTGTTAAGGCCAGGTTGAATGTGGCTTGGAGCAACCTGAGATGATGGAAGGTGTCCCTGCCCATGTCAGGGGGTGAGATGCTCTTAAAAGTCTTTTCCAACCCAAACCGTTCCATGATTCTATGAAGAATGGTTCCAAGGTTTGATGCATCAAGGTATCCAAGCACTTGTATCACCTTGAACATGAGAAGAAACTTGCTGATATATTTTACAGACCTTTTGTCTTTAGCATAGTCCTGCTAATGAAGATTTTAGGGGGAAAATTATTTGCTTATACGCATCAGCCAGGTTGGTGTTTGACCGAAGGTGAGATGTTATCACCAGGGCAGAAGAAAATTGTCAGTCGATGTTGTGAGTGTCCTTAATACTTCCCTGTCATGTTCGAGCTTGTTTTGTTTTGTTATATTTGGGTTTCTGGAATGTTTTATCCTATCAATGACATTAATTATGGAGTAATTGCCTTAGTAGCATGTAACAACTCTCTTCTTTTTTTTCAAAGAGATTTTCACACAATGTGTAAACTTTGCTGTATATGTGCTACGTTTCTTGTGTCATGAAATAACGTGTAGACAAAATAATGTTTTTCCTGTCAGAAATTCAATGGGCATCTAAAGCAAAGTGACAGGTGGTTAAATAGCTGCATTTAAAGGATGTCAAGAAGATTTTTTGGACAGGTACCAAAACCCAATGCCAAAAAGAAGGCCTAATACCATCTGTTTTGTTAGCAGAGAGATGCAATTTTACATTAGGTTTTAACCAACACGAAATGCCAAATTCATAACCTTGATTTGTGGGTCAGATCTAGCTTATCTAGATTGTGAATGTTTCTATTTACCAGCACAGTTCCTGACCCAGAGCTCACACAGGTAAATGAAGATGTTTTCAATCAGCCCCATTTTAAAGTCACAGGAAGCTCTTGAGCTGCATTTAATTTTGTTTTGTATTACATGTAAATCCAGATGCAATGTGGATTTAATTAATCCAATTTCACTGCATTTAAATGTACACATTTGCATTGTGTTTATTGGCAATTGGCTTTATCCATTTGTTCAGCATTTTTTATGACCACTGAAACTACTGAATATTTAGAGATCCCTCTGCTTCCAAGTGGGAATGAGGAGTGTAGCTCTGAATTAAATCATTCTCAGACATAAACTGGGGATAAGACTAAAATGTCAAAATATAGCTGCATAATACAGTGGGGAAAATCATATCAGTATTTTAAAGTAATAAACTGCACTGTGCTAAATTATTTTAAAAATCATTTCAGCAGGCTTTTTAGATGGTTTGTTGAGAGGAGGAGGACTACTTTGAAACAAATAATGAAACTGATAGATTCGGAGGCTTTTTCCTGCTTCTGAAAGGTGCCTTTGAAATGATGATTGTTCAGGTTTAGCCTAATATTTAGAAATACTCACTGTAGAGTTTTCCCTTCTTTGTGAGGAGTCCGTGTGGCTTAAATGGGATTGCTGAGATAATCACACTCTGCTGTTTCTGTTCCAGGGTAACGCTAGGCATGAAATGTGAGTTGTCATGTCGGGAGCTCCTCTTTCAGCCGCCCGGCCAAAGCAACTGCAAACATTCTGGGGTTTTGGGGGACTCAGCTGGGACAAGAAAGGAAAAGATCCCGGTGTTGGCAGTCTGTTTGGCTGCTTGGCTCAGCCCTGATGGGGATCCCGCAGCTCCACTGGTATTGCTGGTTCCCTTCAGCCATCCCAGACCATTCCTGTCGCCTGTGGACAACTGGGCAAAACCCAAAGTCTTGACTTGTGGTATCACAGCAAGCCGTGATAACAAGTCCATCCCAATCTTTCTTACAGGCTCCCTTCAGCACTGGAAGGAGCTCTAAAGTCTCCCTGGAGCCTTCTCTGGACACCTCCAGCTCTCCCAGCCTGGCTCCAGAGCAGATGTGCTCCAGCCCAGGGACCTCCATGGTGCACTGTTGTTCCACATGGAGAGGTGCTGGAGGAGAGCAGGAGTTCACACCAATCTGCATCCCCTCACATTTGCTCAACAGCAAAGTGCCACAGGGACAAAACTCATTGAAACACGGGGAAAAGCAGGCTGAAGGAGGATTCAGCAGCAGGCACAAGTTGGAGGCTTCCTGGACGCGTGGTGAGGCTGGGCAGGGGCAGGAGCTGCTGCTGCATGGGCACAGAAGCATGGATGGAGGCTGGAGACACCCATGGCTACCCAGGCCCTGGTCGGGGGTGAGGCTCAGCTCCCCTAGGCTGTCTTCTTCTGACAGTCTGAGGAGAAGAAGCACTGGAGACACAAGGTGAGCTATGAGAACATTGCTCTGATGGGGAGCATTCCCTCTGCCAGCTTCCCTTGGCATATATATGTATGTATATATATATATATATATATAAAAGCATTCTGGCTATTAATAGCAATAACGCTTTGTGATGCCGGGTGTCTCAGATCAGTCTCTGCTCGAGGTCTAACGGAGGCAGATGAACGTGCAAAGTTTGACAGGGCTGAGCAGTGTAAATCTGAGAAAACGGGGCTTCACTGGGGAAAAAATGAGCTTTGAGAGGGTCTGAAAGGGGGCAAAGGGGTGGCTCAGGCACTGCAAATAAACTGGGTTGTATCTGCCGGGGAGATGCTGCATGTTTGGTGACGAAATGTGTTCATTTTTGTAAGAAACAACAGAATTAAATCCTGCTTTTAGTAGGAAAGTCAATTCCGCCTTAACTGCAAAGCCGTTAGCAATGACTCCGCAATATAAGAAATATAATAATTATGATAATTAATAAAGATAATAATACAGTCAAACCTTGCTAATGACTCAGAGGCTGCTTACTAATTACTGAATTTTGTGGATAAACAAGCCAGAATAATGCATCTTAAAATACACTTTGTTCCATTATTTTGACATATCTCGTTTAGTTTTAATTATTTATACTGCGTAATATACCACTCACTCTACTTGGGAAGGTTTTACAAAAATAATGAAGCTCTAATAATGTGACATGTCAGTTCAGCATTTGCTGAAACAGGGAGACAGGAAAACCAGTCCTTTCAGGGGTTTTGTAAATCAGGAAGGGCACAGATCAGTGGAGCTCAGATATTCAAAGTTTTAATGCAAAATATTAGACATCTCTATTACGCCTTTGACTGGGAGCCCTCGGAGCAGCTTCCCTGGTGGAGAACTCCTGAAGCCAGCCTGCTTCGCTGTTAAATGCAGAAGGATCGATGCTGGTTCTCCAGAAAAATCACACAGTTTGAAAAAGAATAATAAATGTGAAGTAGTTTTTTGTGCCCAAGACAATTTTTATCCTTAAATCAATTTTTTCCACCACCACGAGGGCTGAAAGCTTGTTTTTAATTTAAATGAGAGCTACGATTTTTACATAATCACTTGATTCTTGGAGCTGGCATTCCCTCGAAACCCCAGCCCGCCTCCCCCCTCCCTGAATTTGGCAGGAATTGGCCCCACTCTTGCAATGAAAGACGCTGGAGGAAGAACTCAGCATTTACTTAGCTCAGTTTTCCAGCTCCAGAGGGTCCTGAAGGGTGCATGTTGGAAATAAGCCTTTGCAGTCAGGAGGGTTTTTTCTAAGGAAAAAAAAAAGGGGGGGGAGGGGGGAGGGAGGAAAAAAAAATAGGCAATTTCTCTTGGAGATTTGCCAGCAAACTGACTCTACCAGCCCCGTCCCAGCTCTTTGCCAGCATATGGACCGGTGGTTGCAACTTTCAAGCGTTTCCCTCTGTCTGCGGATGGGATAACGTGCTGCAAAACCGCTCTGTGTATAATATTCTCTCTCACTGGGCTGCTTTTCCAGAGGGATCTGTTGGGAGCCGCTGGAAGGGAGCGGGAGAGCGCAGAGCCTGCGGCAGCGGGGCAGGGAGGAGGAACCTCCAGCCTGTTCTCCTGCGAGCATCCTCCTCCCCACCGACACATTTGGGTTTCCATGCTGCTGTGCCCTGAAAGTCCCGGCCCGTGGGAGTCGGAGGGGGAAGGCCGAGAGGGCGGTCATGGATGGAGCTGCCTTCCAGCAGCGGGAGTTATAAAGACTGGGATGTGTGGAAAGCCGAGGTGGGGGGAATGGGGGTGTCCGTGCCCTGGGGAGCAGGAAGCCAACGCCAGGTGCAGAGGTTGAGCCTGGCTGTTCTCTCCAGGCGGGAGAGCGCCTGGGGAGGCACAGGCCCTACAGACACAGGGCGTAGTTAGGGGCTCTCAATGGGGGACCCATTCGGGGCTCCTGCTGGGGTCCTACTGACGGCGGATCGCGCTGGAGAGCGCCCTTCCTCAGCGGCGGGCACCAGCCGCACGGGGAAGCGAAGCTGCCGGGCACCGTCCCGCGTCGGGAGAGGGCACACGGGGCACGGAAGGCGTGACAGGCTCCCCAGCGGGCAGCGCGAACCGGCTGTGCCGCCTTCCCCTGGCCGGGGCGGCCGGGGATGGGGCCGGGGAGCGCCGCGGGCTGCCCGGCGGGGCTCCGGCGGCGCCGCCCG
>VYZR01050722.1:0-21805 GCA_013400675.1 Oxylabes madagascariensis | reverse complement strand
TTTCCACATCCTCACCTTTGCATGATACATAACCACAATTTCATTGTGTGGTTTTCTTATTGTTGTACAAAAAAGAACCTCAGCCTCACTTGTGCCGTGCCTTTATTTTTTTTCCCTCAATAGTCCTCCCAGTCTCACTGGCTGACAACAGAGGAAAGGAACCAGGTTTTACTGGATCTCAAAGCTTCAGGCTGGTCTGAGCTGGGAGAAAGAGATGCCATCTACAAGGAGTTCAATTTCAAAAGTTTTAATCAGGTAATGATTGTTATATGCCACTTTTAATATAAAGGAAATGTAATTGCTTTAATTTCCATACGATCCTGATGGGAAAATATTTATATTCAGAAGTTTGGGAGTATCCTGGTGGGGCCAAATCCTCTTGGATTTGCCCTGATGAATTGCTCTCAGATTCTGATCTCATAAGGTGGAGTAAATTAATTCCATTTTGTAGCTGATAAGTTGATTTGTTCTAATATTACAGTTTCTTGATTATAATATTCAGGTCAGGGTCAAGGTTGGTATTGTGGAATCAGACAAAGCATTATTTGATCCTGATTTTTTTTTTTTTCATTACTAGCGCTCATAAATAAATGCTGGAAATATATAACTGTTGGGCAGTGGGGATCATTTTTTGTCAGGGAAATACGTGAGAAAAATGGGTAAATATAAGAAAGAACAGAAACTTTGGGCAAGGAAGATGGGGAATATGGGAATGTTTCACCTTCTAAACAGGAAAACAAAGTTCTAGTATATCCTTGATTGAGTTGTAATAGCTCATCTTGCAGTGTCTTTGGCACACAGAGTGCACAGAGTGCTGGTTTTTATTTACCTCACTGGGTTTTTGTTTGGAGACAGGATCCTGAGCCACATCTCACACTCACATGAACTTGTTTCAGACATCAATTACAAACTTGCTTTAGAAATATTGAATTTGTCTTGAGATCCCTGTTCAGCTACATTCCCTGAAAATTCCCTTCTAAGGAATCATGACATTGCTTAGAAAAAGTCACGTTCCCGGAGCATGCATTTCCTTTCTGTTTTATTTCTGAGGGAGGGGTGAGCTCTCTCTTGGGAGGGAAAGAATTTCCAGGGGTTTGTTGGGATGATGGGTCTTTCCCTCACTACAGAGGGACATGGCAAGCTCCAGTTTGGGGATGCTGGGGGTTTGTTGGTGTGTGAAGGGACCAGGAGCTGTGCCGTGAGCTGTTTATTTGTATGGCTGTGCCTAAACCCAGAACACGATGTTTAGGAAACCACAGTGAGCTGGATAAGCAACAATTTGTAACGCTGGCCATTTTTTTTTTTGCTGTTTCAGTAGTTGTTACAGTAAGGAAGCCCAGGCAGTAGAGAGAAGGTGGGTGAGGTGAGCTGGGAGGAAGCAAAAGAGAAAACAACTGCAGAAAAATCCAGCTCATTAGCAGGACAGTGCTGGTCCAGGGAGCATGTCCAGAGCCCCGGGTACGTTTTTAACCTGAATGTTAATACAGAGCAAATAGAACCAAGTCAGTTCATTCAGAGGGCAGTGAAGGGGAGAAGCCCATGAGAGGGAGCTCACAGGAAGCCTTGTTGAGATGTGCAGGCAGTTGGGGGCTGGAGCAACCAGGAATGAGGCGGGATAGAAGTGACCCTTGGAAGAGTTGAGATTTTCTGACTTTGAATATTCATGAAATGGCATCTCTGCCTGGTTATGGTCAAAGTCTTTGTTGGTTCAGCACAACTAGAAATGAAGTTGCCCCCAAAGTTAATTTAAAAGTGGTTTTGCCCACTGTAAATGAATAACTCAGTTTGATCAGATGTTTTTAGACAGTCCCTGTCTGCCAACAGACAGGGAGACAAATCAGTGTCCTGCACCAGCAGATACTTGGAAAAGGCATTGCTTTGACAAAAATTTACAAAGTTGTAGTTTTGTTTTTTTTTTTGACAGTGTAGATTTATCTTACAGCATGGATAGATATCCATATATCTTCCTGATCTGAAGGTGGATGGAGCTCATTCCAATTTAGGAAGTTGAGTACATTTAAAGTAGCTAATTGATAAATGATGAACTATATGTTTATACTTGTAGTACCTGTAGTTGAGGGAAGAGTACTTTAAAAAATTGCCACTTGAATTGTTTGGGAGATATTAGAACAGTGTCTTTCATTCTTAGCTGCTTTCATGGGTGTAAGGCAGAAATGAGAGCAGAGGCTGGGAGTTGGCTTCAAAAAGGAATTTCTGTCCCCAGCTGGGAGAAAAAGCCATGCAGGTGGGTGCTCTGGGCAGCTCTGGTTGGATCAAGTGTAGATGTGAATATCTAAGGGCAGAATTTCACCTGTTGATTTTTATGGATTTACTGCAGTGTCCCCTTTGCAGTTGCAGAGGGCAGAAATCATTCCTGTTCTTGTAGTCCAGGAGCAGGCTCAACATGCAGATCCCAAGGGCATCAGATCCTTATCTGGCATTAGAGAGCAGGTATTTGCCTTTCGATAAATTGAAGCTGAAAATAAATTTAAATTATGCATGTATGCTTAATTTTATTAAATTATGCACATATACTTGTATTTATAATGACTATTAGTAAATACTGTGTTTACTACAACCTAGGAAGCAAATGACAAAAGTAGAGTTCTACCTGCCTTGTACTTTGGGAGAACTTAGTCCTGCAATCAAAAAATGGAACTTGTAGGTACAACTGCTTTCATTTAATGTAATAAATATTCTATTTACAGGATTTAAAGTATTTAGTGAAAGTCAAAGGACTGAGAAATGTCATTTCCTCAGTGATATTCTTGCTGCCATTTTACAGATGGCGTAAAATCAGGTGTGGAAACCTCCCCCCCCCCAAAAATACAAAAAAAAAGGAAAAAAAAGTAGTTGAGCTGACATGAAAGGTATTTCAAATTTATGTTTTGCAGATGATATTGGTATGATTAATGTATTCATTGCTTTTTATTTTTATTGCTTCTTGCAGATAATGTTCATGATGCATGGAAAATTCTGTGGCTTCAAAATCTATGCCAGGTTTACAAAGTCTGTGTATGTCAACAGATGTTAAGAATATAAACACAACTTTTATTATAAAGTTGTGCAAATGTGTAGACATGAGCTTGGTTTATGTATATTATTTTCAGCATGAGAATGAAATGGAACTTCTGTGAAACAAGAAGAGTTATTTAGATTCCTGAAGCTTTCAGGCTGAGATTAGCTCAGTTAAAAGCGATCAGCAGTGAGCTGCCTTTGTAAGGCTGACAAGCTAATGACACTTCTGGCTCAGGGAATTAGTTTGTAACCCAGAATTTGAAAGCACTGATGGTGTTTGTTAGTCTGAAGATACATTTTCATGGAAATGGAGTTTGGTGGTACAATTCTCTGAAATAAGCTGGAAACCAGCCTGGGGTTTCTGTTGAAAGCCCTTCCTTGGTTTTGTTACTGTGGGTGCCCACCAAGCACCAGTCCTGGGGGACTGGATGGCATTGGCTGTATGTTCCCATCCTGTGAGGCAGGCTCCTGCTGGGTTGGTGTTCTGCCTCTTGTATAAAATAAAATACACCAGTGGTGGGGGGAAAAATGCAATTCAGCTGTAGAGGAGAGTGCTGTGTCCAGAAGAGCTGTGCTGATGGCACCAAAGCCTCCATTCCTCCTTAGCCTTGCAATCTCCCTGAGCTGGTACCACTGTGCAGTGTCAGGTAGGCACTGATGAATTAAGACTGGAATCTTCTGCCTCCAGGACCCTCGATGTGGAGCACTCACTCAAAGCCCCCGGGTTGAGTCACTTTTCCAAAGGCACATGTGCCTGGCAGAAACCTCTGGCTGTGAGCGAGGTTTTGGAGAGGAGGTGGGCTTGGAGCACTCCATGGCAAGTCCCAGTCCCTGCTATGCATCTGGGTGCTCGTGAGCCTCTACAAACCTCACAGCCACATCAGGGAGCTTTTGGGGCCTCTCTCCCAGGCTGCAGGGCAGAGAAGAGTGGCTGGTGAGGCTTTCAGGCCATGGTGTAGCATCATGAAGGGATGCTCTCATCCATTCACATCTTTGTGCTATTGAAACAAAACTATTTTCTTCCAGTGAAACGGTTTTCTTCCAATGAAGCAAGCCCTCGGCTTCTAGTCTACCCAAACAAAATTGGGAATTGAGATAGAAAGTTAATTTATGTTTCCAGATCATGCTGGTAATGTCTCCCAGCATTTCAGGTCAGTTCACCTTGGGAGCAGTGATCTGGAAGAAGGGACAGGCCTGGTTTAAAGATTAATTTCAAGCCCAGTCCTGGGCTGCGACAGGCTGTGAGTGCAGGATGCCAAGTGCTCAGTTTGGGTCCTGTATCCAGCTGCTCACTTTCCCTGAATTTGCAGGAACATCTTAGCTCTGAGACTTTCATGTCTCTTGTCAAACTTGGTTGGATTTGACCAGAGGGTTTAAGGGGCAACTGCCTGTGTGATTACGTTTCCGTAGGTAATCACACCAAGGCAGCAAATGCAGTTAGGAAATTACAAAGGTGGGCAAGTTTGCTGATGGTCAGGTTCAGAATTTACAGCTGCTTTCTTTTATAGGGTAAGTTTTTAATTAAGTTTGTTTAAAAAAAAAAAAAAAGATTGTGTAGGAAGTCTCCATAAGACTTCTAACGTCATTTTCTAAAATGACAGGAAATCAAATGCTCTAAGAGTTTTAAAGCTATTTCAGATACATTTTTTGTCTTTTGGGGCAAGAGGGTGGAGGTGGAAGATGAACCTGAGTAGAGGGAATGGTATGGAAATGCTGTGCACTAAGAGTAGAGGCACATGTGTCTCAGTGCAATTTGTGTCTTGGGTTTTGAGAACATATTTAAAGATGTGCAAAAAGTCTACGAGTATTAAATAAGTTATTATTCTCACTTTGCATTTCCTTTCCAGATTTGCTATTTCTCTTGGTTGGAATCTGGGAGAAAAAAAATCATGCAGAGCATGTTATGGTACATGTCTTTTTTTCTCCCTCCTGGTGATGCCAATTTTTTTTTCTTTTGGCTGTAGGGAGACATGCTCAGATTTGTCCCTTTCAATTGATGATCCTTGTTGTATGATCCCAGTTACACATCCAAATGAGTTTAGTAGGATATGCAATGCATACTCTTGATTTCTTTCGATGGCAGTACTTGGTGCCAGTGCCGTAAATATAATCTGGATCTGTTCTTCCTTTTTCTACTCCTGGCACATTGCTTTGTTTTTTACGTTCATCAAAGGTTGGAAAATTTGGTTTTATACATACAGGCACTGTATTTTGTTGCCACTTTATGTACTTAATCTTTTGGCTGTTTGTCTGAAATACATCCATGCCTTTTATGTATTGAAAACATTATATCTTTTAACTTACAATCTGCAGAGTTAAAATGAATTTTATGGTAAATATTCAGTTGTGGATCACATCTCCAGCTTTTTATATGCCACAGCGGTCTTGTGGGTTTTTTCTTCTCCATTGTCTGCTAGTGAGGTCATTTTCAGTCCTCTTGAGATATTTTATTCCCAGCCAGATGCAGGCCATATATTAAAAGTAGCACCTGTGGCTAATATCACAGCAGCTTACCATAAATTTACATGGTAACTAGGATTATATCTGTCAAGACTGTTAAAAAATGTCTAGTTTTAATTTGATTTCCAGTATTGAAGGAGCTCTCCAACATTTTGCTTCATAACTATATTTTAAAAGTTAAAGTCACTCCATTGTTAAGTTTTATAGCACTCCCAGTGCCCATTAAGTTGATTTGTTAAATGGGGGTCAGAATAAAGCAAGTTGGCTACAGGAGGATCGGAAACCAACCCATTTGTGACAAATTTAGTCCTTGAGTGTGAATCTTCTCGGAGCCCGGGGAGTGATTGGATTCAGGTGCAGCCTGTGTCAGTTGTGTTTAACCTCAAAGCCCGAGCAGCCTCAGCCCAACTGTCGCTTCTGCTAATCGAAAGTTGGACCCATTTTCATACATTTTGGGGGGAATTGCTATTTTTGATGTAGTATTGCTCTGCCAGCTCCTTCTGCTAGAGTTTTGCATTTGATTGCCTGTCGACTAAAAATAAATTATTTTTTTATCCAGCTAGGTAGGTGCTGGTTTTCATATAGGCTTTCTGAAACTGCTTCATTTTCCATTATCCTTTGAGTCCTCTCCCATATGCTGTGATTTGTGCACCTGCAAAGTTATGAAAGTATTTCTGTTGGTAGTTACATTGTTCACTAACTTCCTAGCGTTTATGAATACAATAACCGATTTATAATAAATCAGAATTATTTATGAGGGGGTTTACAGAGTTGGGAATATCTTTGTATTGAAAATAATGAATTTCGGGCATATTTGCCTGTTGACATTTTCTTTTATTAGAAACTGATAGTGAAGTTTCTGGGACTGGCAGAGGTTAACCTGCAGGCTGAAACACAGTCAATGAACTGCATCAAGTGTCTCAGGGCAAAGCACAGTAAAAATATATGATTCCTGGATGGTCACACCGTCCTTGAGTTTTTTCTTGGGATTGACTGCGTAAGTAAGAGTCTCGCCTCTGAGTCGGCAGGTCAGGGTACAGCTGTGGGACCTGGACATGATCCACCTGCCTGTGCTGCTGCCTGCCACTGCCTGTGGGACAAGGGTAGTGCAGGGTCTGGGGGTATGAAATGAGAGGTTCCAGGGAGATGACTTGCTTGGTAGCTTATGATACTCCTTCCTTGGCCTTGGAGAAGGAGGAGATGACACTGGAGCTGTGGTCAGCGTGTCCTGTGTCCAGTGATGCTTCCAGTTAATTGGCAGTCAGCGGTGAGAAGTTATGCAAAGTTTGGAGGTTTGTAGTGGTGGAAATGTGTGATCTGGTTGTGTCTAAGAAGAAATTAAATCCTTGGAGCTGGGAGTTGGGAAATAAGGTGTTTATTTTCTTCTCACAGCCATCATGGGCTGCTGTGTCCAAACCATAGAATCCTAGAATGGTTTGGGTTGGAAGGGATCTCAAAGCTTATCATATTCTGAACCCCTGCCATGGGCAGGAACACCTTCCACTATCCCAGGTTTCTCCAAGTGCCATCCAACCTGGCCTTGAACAATTCCAGGGATAGGGCAGCCACAGCTTCTCTGGGCAGCCCGTGCCAGGGCCTCACCACCCTCATAGGGAGGAATTTCATTCCAATAGCCAGTCTAACCCTGCCCTCTGTCAGTTTGAAGCCATTCCTCCTTGTTCTGTCACTCCATGCCCTTGTAAGAAGTCCCTCCTCATCTCTCCTGTAGCTCCTTCAGATGATGGTTCCTCTTTGTGCTCTTGAGTATCCTGTCTCCTCTTTGCTAGGGCGTGTGTGTGCAGATGCCACCACCCTTGTGTCTCACCTGCCTATGACAAGTGCTGTTACAATGCCCACGTCACCATTATAATTTCACTGTGGCGCTGCCAGTGGTGTCAGGCCACCAGTGTTACGTAAAATGTCACAATATTAATCATATTTAAATAAAAATAATGATCTTTCAATTGAAGAATCATGAATTGTCATATGTCCTTCATCTCCTTTATCATGCAAAATGTCCCATCCTGATTGTGGTAGAGTTTGCATCAGTTTGGTTTTTTTGGTGTTTTTTTTTTTTTTTTTTTGAGACTTAACTAATTTGGCATACTCATTTTCTTGATGAGCTAAGTCATATTTCTCCCTAGAATTAAGCATTATTTTATTGTTTATAATTATTGGGGTGTGATGTTTCTAATTGCTGAGTTTCCCCCCTCAGTAGACCTGTTGTATCTCCTTTTATGCACTCCACTGCTTAAAATCTGCCCAGTTGACCTTTGGGCTGCTCTCCAGTTGACTCCAATACAAATGCTTTTCTTAACAGATGGATTTATTATCACTCAAGTAAAAATTATTACAGCATTTGTCTTATGCTTGTTGCATGCATCGATCTAAAAATGCAAAAGAAATTATTTGTCAAAATGCCTATTGTATCTCACAATCTGTCTTGTAGATTTGTAGCAAAAGAAAAGTTTCTCTTTTTTTTTCAGCTGCACAGATTGACTGTTTCAATTAAACAGAACAAATAATGTTCTATCAGCCATATGGACAGTGCTCAAAGAGATAAATGGGAGCAAGTCAATCTAATTTTATCTACAGTTTGGGCACTTTCCGTGAAAAAACACCGTTGGAAAATTAATGGAAAATTCAGTGGATTTGAATTCAGTTGAATAGCTTCATTTGGGAAAATGCAAGTATTACTGCCTCTTTTGAAGAAGATGGTCACTCAGATGAATGTTTTTATCTTTTCAGTTAAGAAAAACTGGTTTCTTGAAACTCCTTCATGCAATAAAATTTATTTTTATGGAGGCACTGGAATGATGCTGGTTAAATGCAATCCTGGTTGTTTAACCTTTTGCATCCCCTTGCTTTTGGAGCAACGCCTGCCTACAGTTTCAAACTGTAAATTGCCTTTAGCACCAGCAGCTCGCACTTTCTCATACTCCCACAAAGGAGCAACACGCTTTGGGATATTATTCTCTGCAGCTGTAATTAAAAATGGACTCCGGCTGGCAGAATAAACTAAAATAAAACTACAACGCCCTTATTTCAAAATTAACCATTACTCACCAAAAGCACATCAAACCCACTTAGCGGACATCCGTTAATCCCGCCGTGAGCCGGTTCAGGCTTTAATGCACACTGTTTTACACGTTAAGGGGTTTGAAGTCACGGGCCAGCGCTGACCTTTCGCATCTGCTCCTCTCGCAGTAGGAATCTCCGCTCGCCGCTCCCCGTCAGGGCGGATTAGCGTGACGAAGTGCAGCTCTTCTGCTGGCTGCAATTTCGGGTTTTGATCAGAATTATTTCTTTCACAAACAATCACGTTTGGCTAAAATGTTACATCTGCTCTGAAAAGCCACTGGCCGTCATTTATCAGGGCGAGGCGAGTGGAGGTTTTTTTGCCCTCTTTTATAAAGCTGCAAACTCATTCTGCGTGGCTTTTTGGGGGGAGAGCTTCCTTTCTTGCTCTTCCCTGTGCCCTCTATTCCTTTAGTTTTGTTTGGCTGAGATGAAAAGTCATTTTGGACAAACGCGAAGCTGGTTGTAATGTCCTGGAGGGGTTTGGTGATGAGTGGGAAGCCCTGTGCTGAGTCAGCACTGCACTGTTGGGTTTATTTATTGCTAAGGATGCTTTGAAAGAAAATGTTACTTATTCCCAGGATCAGAGGAAAAAGTCCTGATTACATGATCTACCGTGATTTTCCTCAGACTAGGGTGAGAATAACAACAGACATTTAAATAAGTATCTGTGTATGTCCAAGGTGTCTCTGGTTGAGGGAACATTTACTCTGTTTTACAATGGGTGGGTGCTTGTAGTGAGCAAAAATACTGTTAACTGTATAAGCCCAGAATGTTGGGTTTACACCCGCGTCTTGTAATGCCCAATCTAACAAAAACCCCAAGACTAGTGCAAAGGGTTTCCCTTTGTGGTGTGCTCATATGAATTCCTAAAAGAAATTTGGTGTTCACTGGAGGACTCAGAATTACTATTTGCCTCCCCTCTTGAGCCTGTGTCTCTGTTTCCAGGTGGACCAATGTACAAGCAGTGTGGGTTGCCCAGAGAAACCTTTGTGTTCTGGTAAAAAAACAACCAACAAAAACCCCCGTAGGACTTCTCAAAATACTGCTCATCGAATGTACTCTGTCACTTCCAGTCATGTGCTTGGAGCATAAGAAGGGGTCAGAAGACAGTGGATAATGTTAACTGCAGGTCGAGTACTTGAATTGTTGGCAGTTAGGTGAGCCTTGTCCTAATAACACAGCTTGGTGTAGCTGCTTTTATCCCTTTCTCTGTGACCTGCTCCAGCCATTCTTCCAAACAGCAGAGACAGGAGATGAAGCTCAGGTCAAGGTGACCTATAGATCCCAAGGGAACAGTGGGCATGGCAGACCAGGCAAGGGACCTGAGTGTGCAGAACTTGAAGGATGCCCCATCTTGTCTGGGAAAATTCTTGGTCGGTCCTACTCTTTTTTCCCCAAATGATCTATTGTTTCTAGACTTAAAATGTCTTGTTTGCAAAATAACATTTGAATTTTATAGTGTAATATTAAATTAGCAGCCTCCCAGTGCTGGCCCAAGTCTCCTTCTGAGTTCACTGCCCCTGTGTGTCATCTAAACTGTTCTACTATAAAAGGTGTCCAAACATTAAAACTCGTTCTGACAGCACAGTAGGACACCTTCAGCAGCGAAATGATTCCCTGACTGGATCTGCAGTAAATAGTCCTTAGTTTGCTTTATTGCAAATCTCTAGATCTTTTTAGCTTCTGGCTTGGCCAAGAGAATGATGGGAGGACCTGTCCAAATTCTTCATCTCCATCATGTTTTCTCTGTTGCATGTTTGAATTGCTATACTTGTCTTTAAAAAAACAAACTAAACCAAAAAAGCTGACAGGATAGTGGAAGATAAATGGTCATGAGACCAGCATCTTCTCTTAATCCATCATAAAGCAAAGCCTTTCTTACCACTCTTTGATGTGTTCTTAGGATCATAAATGGCAGAGATTTAGAGGATTATCAGAGGCAGGATATGATTGCCCTTGGATGCTCAGCAGAGAAGATGTTGGATATTAAACTGATAGTATATGTAATCTTGGCCAAAAGACCAAGGAGAATTTTGTCTGAGCATCCCTATGTTATCAACAGCATGGATGGCATGTGAACTCCACTTTCATGTCTACAGAATGAAATCATTCCTTCACATATGAGTAAAAACAACACTGGGGAAAATTGCAGAATATTTTGTTCTGCTCCAGTCAACTCCGTTTCATCCAAAATGTGGCATGATGGGATAATGAACTTCTCTGTTCTTCTACACCATACCTGCACTTTGTAAAAGTCAGAGGGTTTGAGAAACTTTTAGAAGTGGAACATTCACTTAAATTAATTCTGATTTGCTCTGGTTTACGATACCTTCGTGATATGGGCTGGCACTGTGCTGTCGAGGATGATTCATTGCCCTTTGCCTTAGCAGAGGGCTCAGGTGCCTGAATTCAGAAGGATGGAAGTGGGGACTCCTTGCACCTTGTTACTACTTTATTTTTATTGTGGTTTGTGTGATGGCTTTATTACAGTACAGCCAGGGGTTTAATTTACTGGACCAAACATTAGTTTTAACAAGTCAAATTATCATTGTTCTTTCAGTTGTGCAGCCAAGAGAGTTTATTATTTTAAGTGCCTGATTACTTTAGCAGGTGCTCAGTTAATGGAGACTTCACTGTGTTATTTCATGTTTTTAGGTAGGGTGCAAAAAGCTCATTTAAAAAAGTCATGTTTCTTGAAATAGCTATTTTATTTGGTGCAAATGTCCTAAGGGCAACCTTTATATTCCATTTTTTAACACAAAGCTCACAAAAATGGCTTGGGAGGTGGAGAGCTGCATTGAGATTATGACGTAGCTGAAGAATTTCTTCCATGTTCTAGTTCAGTCTTGAAACCGAGGATTATTTCCCTTCTTCTTTTCTGGAAAATGTTTAGAGATTTACAATTTTTAATAAATAAAATTATATTTATTAATCTATGTTTATAAGTGCTGAGAGACCTGGGGAAAAAAAGGAAAAATAAAAGCATTTTTTTGCTATATTTTGATATGAAATGATGCATAACAAATACCACATAACCTAGTTCCAGGTGTGGTTGGGACTTACGGTATCTACTTATTTTGCAGAAGTTGTTATGAGAAACTATCATTATATTTATCTACCTATAAACAAATGAATGTATTTTGTAATATGGTTCCATTGGCATTGTAACTTTTATCACTTCCACAAAGTTTTTATGCTTCCTTAAGACATCTCCATGTTCTCTCACTTCTGCTCCATCAGGTCTATAAATTTTTCTGGTGGAACAGGTGATTAGTTTTGGTGTAAAGTCTATTGAATCACCAAGAATATTATCTGTGTTCTGTTCATGAAAGCCAATCATGGAAACTGCAATCACCTACCATATGCTCAGCATGGAGGCTGCTGGAAAAGTAAAGATGTGATGAAGAAGAAGGTAATACATGTAACATTTTGTGTTTTATTATTTGTAAGAGAAAGAAGGCCTAAATTCAGCAGTTGTTAAAATCCTGATATAAACAGGCTTAGGAAAGATCAGGTTGAGGTTTGTTGTGCGGATTGCACACAAGGGTTTATTACATACTTAATGAGCTGGAGAGCAGGAGAGCAAAGCAAGGAGCAGGATTTAAGTGCAGGAGCTGAGTGCTCTCTACCTTCCTCAAAGTCCCTTTCCTTGCACTGATCCATGTCCATTGACCATAGCAAGATAATTGAATTTGCTTTTCAAACTGGTTGAATCTCAGATGGGGCAAATGACACTTGCATCTGCTTTATGACTCTTAATGGTTTTAAGGTGAAAGAGGGTAGATTTAGATTGGATATAGAAAAAAGTTTTTCCCTGTGAGGGTGGTGAGGCCCTGGCACAGGGTGCCCAGAGAAGCTGTGGCTGCCCCATCCCTGGAGTGTTCAAGGCCAGATTGGATGGGGTTTGGAGCAACCTGGGATAGTGGAAGATGTTCCTGCCTGTGGCAGGGGATTAGAACTAGATGGTGTTTAAAGTGCCTTCCAGCCCAAACCATCCTGTCCTTCTGATTCTGTGATGTCACAGCTGAGGTCACTGCTGAGCTGGGAAGATGAAGCCTTGAACTCAGATCCCTTTGAAGAGCTGCATCTCAAGCACTGTCAGAACTGTGTTGTGTCCAGAGCTGCACTGGGTCTAGAGGGTGCTGAGTGAGTGCAAACTTCCCTTTGCCACAAGTGGCGTGGGCTTTTCCTGGGACATCATTCCTGAAATTGCCTTCTGTCATCTCCTGCTGACACTGTACTGGTACCTGTGTGAGAAACGTCCCCACTGAGGCAAGGCTGTGCCTCCCAGCTTCACTCCTCTCTGCCTCCATTTATTCTCCATGTTCTTCAAATTGGTAAATCATATGACAATAAACAGAAATACTCTCAGTGAAGAGAGAAGGGGAAACTGTTGTTTATCTGGTCAGGTGGTTTAGATTAGCAGTGATGCTGGTCTGTATTATGTTACTTTAAATCATAGTGTCCCAACAGGACATAAATTATGAAGATTGTTACAGTATGTTTCATCCAATGTAAGATCAACAAATTGGAATAATTTTTTTAATAGGAAAATCAGTGCTTTGGCAAGGTTATTGTTGAAGAATTTAATTTAACTTGAGCTTTGCTTGCATTATTTCTTAATATATAAAAACTATTTGCATAATGTACGAAGTATAAACATTTTTAGAATCAAAGGCAAGAATGCCTTTTCCAAGATTACATAGAGTGGCAAACTACTTAGAATAGATCAGTGTTTGTGCTTTTGCTGTCAAAAATGTTTGATATAGAGCTGGCAAGCTGGTTTCTTCACTGACATAATTGTAAACAAGTGTTGGGAGACAGAAACAGCATTCTTTGGAGAACATGGTGTAAAGGTTTACACGTTCTCCACTGCACATCTAACACAGCAATGTTTACAGCTGCAATAGGAATATAAATAGGTAACTGTTTTAGAGTGTAAAGCAGCACTGCACTTTTGTGTAAATGATGTATGCAGATAAGTATGGGGGATGCGAGTGGTCAGCTCTGGATTTTCAAAGAACATTGTAAATGCAGAAAAGTATTGACAATTCCGTTGGAAATTTGAGTTATGGAGGTTTTTACAGTTTCAGATATTGCTATGAAGACAGAAATGGCGTCTCAGTCCATGCCAGAGTGTCTTTAGTATTATTCTTCCATCCTTTCCCCTCACTAGTATCTCTTCAGAGTTAAGAGCACTGCTTTCCCCAGTCACAAGTGGTGCTGTGGAATGGGAGGGTTGCCTCTGTTCACAATATTTTGCTGCTCGAGCTATTAAACAGAAGACCAAATTTCTACCTGTGGTTCTTCAGGTGTTGTTCACTTTCAGACCCTTTTGGCTACCCATGCCAGGATGGGGTGGAATGGAGAGAGTAGGGAATTGTAGGCACAATGCCTGGTTTGCCTTGTCCATGCCTTGAAGCCTCAGCAGAGAGATGGGGGACATGAGTAACCTGAGTTTAGCTCTATTTTGGTGCATGATTATTTGCATTCTTAATTACTGTCCCACTGTTCATGGATTGATGTTAAAAAGGGGGGCAGCAATGAGAAGATGTTCACCTAATTTATGTGGTGTATGAATCCAGACACAGACAAAAAAAAAGGAGGAAGATATCTAATGCCATGTGGATCCAGTGTCCCTGAGGATGGTTCAGTCAGATTATGCCAACAGGGAAGAATCCCAATATGGGCACATGGTTTTGGGAATGAATACAAATTCTTCTGTGCTGCCTTCCTAAATGCTAGTTAGAGTCCTCTTTTTTTGTGTTTTAACTATGTTGTCATTTTCAGATGAAGAGTGTAGCTTTGTGACATGATTTATGCATATTTATACAATAAAAGTATTTAGTGATGGAGTACATAGAATCAAAATAAAACAAATCCAATATTTTCCTGAGAGCGCAAGAGAAAATGTTGTGAGAATTCTCGTGACTACCAGCTATTCCTGACCTAACAATATCTTGACTTTAAGGAGCTTTTTCCTTTTATCTGCTGGCTCGTAGCTCACTGTTAGGTAATAATATCAGCTGGATATGTGAAAGCTTCTGGAGTTTGGGAGTGAACCTTAATGGCTGATCTTATTGTTATCAGTGTCAAACTCCTGAGGAGAATACCTGCTGTACCCTGGGTACTTTTTACTCAGGCAAGTGGAGAGAGCAAATGTGTGAGGTGTAGTCATCTCCTGTGTGACAGTGTCACTGTAACCTGAGTAATTTATTAATTTCCCACTGATAAATGGTACAGATGCAGCCTGGGTGGCGGGGGAAGGGAAGACAGGTAGCCCTCGCACTGCAGAAGGTCAGGGTTAATGCTACCTCCAGCGTTAAAATGACAGATGGGAGGCAGAAACCTTAATGTACTTGTGATTAGCACATGCTTTCCTTGGCTGGGCATCCAGAGGATTTAAGAAGCCTGAGTGCGCACTTCATTTTAAAACAAACAAACAAATAAAAAGTGTGCATGGTTATATCGTTGAGCCTTTCAGCTGTTTTGCTTAAATACCTCCACTTGGAGTCAAGTACTGTCAGCTGCTTCCTTCTGGAGATGCACGGGGGTGATCCATCACGGGGGACTTGTGGTGGGTGATGTATGAGCGCAACACAACGACCTGTGAGCCTTTGATGTGTAACTCATCAAGATAATGTTGGCAAGCATTGTACAAAAGCAGCGTGTTTAAAAAGTATTAAGATGAATGGATTCTTTGCTTAAGAAGTGTGAAAGGAAGAAAAATGGCAGATTAGCTCCGGGATCCCGCGGTTCTCCCGGAGCTGTGCAGCGCTGTGTGGAGCAGAGGGGTGGATGGAATTTCATCTTTCCTCCCACTTCTGACAGCAAAGTGTCTGGCCCTGGTTTTCCCATTCCCAGGCAACAAAAGTAACATTAAGTCTTATTTTGTGATAGTGGATTATATCAGTTTTAAGAGCAGCTTGACCAGTCACAAAACATTATGAGATAGCTGAATTCTTTTAAAGTTTATCTTGGGTTTTTTTTCACTTTTTTAGGTTAGCTTGTTTTTCTAAGAGTAGCCCTGATTTTTATCTCATTGAGACATATTAGGGCTGCTAGTATTTAAGAAACATTTTAGATGTGATTTTATGACTGAAACACCAATAGTTTTTAGTTCCTTCTTTCTTGATCTTAAAAGACATGAAGGGAAGAGATATACCAGTGCACCCAAGGCATCTTGTCCATGCAGGATTGCTTCACTCCTTACTTATATTGCACTTCATGGTTTGTTGCAGGGACTTTGCCCTCTTCCACCCCTTGGGTGGTGTGATCTACTTTTGTGGAGTTCCCTGAATGTCTGGATACTATTTTAGCCCAAATATCCTAAAAGGGTTAGGTTAAAAATGTGTCTAATACGCCTATTAGTGAAGAACCAGAATACTTCATAATATTTACTTCATAGAAGTCTCTTTTAATACTTCTTTATGGCTTCTAGAAAATGCACAAAACCTTTCTGTCTCCTGTCTTTTTATTTTTGAGGGAAAAATCAGAAAAAGTTCTCATCTGGGGCCGAGGGACTGCAGATCCCTGAGTGAAAGTCAAGACTGTGTTGGGTCTCACTGTCATGAATGAAGTGGTTGTCCCATTTTCATCAAGAAATGTGTGATGGTCTGATAAACTCTGCCCATCAGTGCAGTCTTGACAATGATCTTGCACTGCAGACTGCATAATAATTTTCATTATTTTTAATTAAAGTTGAAGAAGTGCAGACTCCTGCTCAAATTAAGGTTGGTTGTGTTGCCGGAATGCGGTAATTACTTTAATTGATCACAAGATAGTTTCCTTGATCACCAATTAGACCAAATTACCGATCAAGTTTCAAGACGTGAAGAAATGTCCAAACTGATTTTGTGTAATAGTGTTTTCATATCTAATCAAACCTAAAGATCTTTTCCTTCCAGAGCCACTTGTATTTTCCCAAAGAAAGGTTAAGGCTCTACAAATATAAAGGTGATTAATAAACAATAGCGTTCCAATTCATTTAATTAGCAAAGGAAGTATTTAAGACCTTAATGGAGATTGTGTTGGTGAAACTGCTCGGTAGAACCATAGCTCATTTTTTTAGTGAGAGATATATTTTGCGTGTAATTAAACTAAAATGCAAGGGGTAAGTTGCTGTGGGTAATGTGCAATGAGGGAGAACGTCTCCAAGCAGAGCAGGGCATGCACGAGGGCGGGCAGGCTTCGTCCTTCACTGTGACACTGGATTGCCCTGCTTGGGACAGTTGCAGGCAGCTGGAGCAACAAGCAGCAGGATGTATCCTGGGAAGAGTCCTCTGTGCTGGAATTTATCCCTTTTCGTGAGTTGGACAGCCTCAAGTTGAGCAGTCTTCGGTAGGATGAACAGTTTTGTGACCGATATCTATTTTATCCATCTGGAGACTCTACTCTCTTGCAAGGAAGGGGCACTGGGATGTCATGTTGGTACACTGACTGGGGGGATTTGGTGGTCTACTGATGAGGAGGATTTGTCTGAAGTACGGAGGAAGGTATACAGAGCAAATTAATTTTTTAGAGTAATTTGCTTGTGTAATTCTCTCTGTGTGCTTTCGTTGGAACAATTATTGTCTCACCATCAGTGACTGTAGTGTGACCTGGGTCTGTACACAGGCGGATGAGTTCCTGGGATGAACAGACATCAACAGAACATACACAAACCTGCTAGGGGTTTTTATAAATTTATTTTTATTTTTCCCTTGCTATTTGTTTCTGTACAGGCAGTTTAGTTGCAGACACGTCACTGTTTTAAACTTTTGAGGATATATCTGTGTATAAATTACTGTGTTGGGAATAACATTCTTAATAAGATCACGGACACTCTAAAAACATTTAAATCAACACTATTAATGGAGAAGTTTTTCCAAATCCTTGCTAACATCTGATGCACAACTTGCAGCTTTCTACTTCAAAGCATGCTGCTGAAACATGGGCAAATTTTTAAAAGTAATTGTTCACTCAAAGTAAAACTAAACCGAGCGAGAGCTTCAAGGGAAGTTAGATTCTTCTGAATTTTGGAAAGCTCTTGGGTCAAGGAAAAAAAGCTTTTTAATTGCTGACAGTTTGGTGATTTTCAAATGACAAACCTCATTGGAATGATTTTCTCTGATTATAACGTTTGCATTCATTTGACTGGCAAAGCGACCAACAAAGTCATTCTTCATCCAGGCACCAATTCCTTTTTTTTCCTTAAAGGTTTTTGCAATTTGTGAGAGGGAAAAAGACTTGAAACTATTATCAACCATTATATGTTATTCATTGACCACATGTTTGTTTGAAATGGCCATCGTTTGGTGGAATGTGGGCTATATACATTCTCTTCCATAAATTAGCACTAAAAACCTACCTAAATCAGGTATGGTTTTGTGTAGCTTGTATTATAATCTGAACCAGACTGTAGTGTGGATGTTCCTTCAGGTTTGCATGTTAATTCAGGTCCTGAACCCGATGGATGGAGCTTGGTATGAACAAAGCCTGCTGCCTGCGTCCTGCTCACGCTCCCAGGCCCGTCGGGCCCCACCGCATAATCACAGTCTTGATTTGCATGGACATTCTAATTTTCTTTATTATGCACTGATTTGCTTCTAAGTATTTTGGCAAGGGCCTGCTATTATTTTCCTTTTGAGCCTATGATAAAACCTGCATCCTGGGGGAGCTTGTAGGGATACAGGATTGGAAAACCTATTTTAACTCATTTAAAGGGAAAATATGTCTCATAAAGCAGAGGGGCAGGCCCACCTGCTGCCTTTTTCTCCCCAGTGAAATAAATAGCAAAATGATTAAATGGAAGGATGTGTTTCTGGAAGCAGTGTTGGTCATACTGTGGCATGGTGCTTAATTAGAAATGGCACATTTCTAAGATGCAGTAGGGGATGGGGGACTTGGGATGGATATTTAAAATCCCTGCTGATGCCAGAGGTAAAATCATTGCTGGTGTGCAATAGCTCTGAGTCCTGGGCTAAGTCACATTGAGCAGGGTGATTTACCAGGGTCTGCAGGGGATCATTTCAGCCATATTGGGAAATGCACCAGTGGCATGTGAAGTTCAAATGCCTCTTTAGCACACACAAACCCAAGGTGCAGCCATCTGGGGCATCTTGAGGAGATTTTGAGATTTTGGAGTGAACCTTGCCAATCCACTGCCAATCCTGACAGGTGGAGTATTTTCCTCTTTGCTCTCTCTTTCCCTAGGCTTTTGGATTTATGACACGCGTTGCCCTACAAGCAGAGAAGATGAATCACCACCCAGAATGGTTTAATGTCTACAGCAAGGTAACGTATTCACCAGCCTTAGTTATCACACAGCAGTGGAGTTAAGGAGACCAAACCACCAGCTCATTCTCTCTGCCTTTATTTGTAGCTTGTCTACAAGGTAAGGGAAGGGGTAGTGTCTCTATAAAGAGATACTGAGATTTTAAAGAGATGCTGAGATTTGCAGTGGTGAGGAATCAAGAATGAAGCTCTTTGCGCCTGTTGCCAGCTGTATGGTTGGGGCCTGTGGCTGCACCTCTCTGGCTGAGATCTAAAAATAAAACAGAAGCCTTTAAACTCTTATTTAGCCAACCTGAATAAATTACTGTTTTAAAACTACTCACCAGCTCTCATTCCTGTCTGTGCAGCAAGTCAGGAACTCAGTGGTGTAGGATAGCAGACTGTTGGTACCTAAATGGGAGCCTGGCAGTCTCAATTTAGATTTGATTTGTTAAAAATTGTAGGCTCCTATGTCTCAACATAGCAGCTTATAAAATTTGTTTATAATATTACCTAACTGATGGTGGTCTTGTATTTACAAGGGTTACAAGGATTACTGCAACCCTCGAATGAAAGGTGCTGTGTGAAGGGAGAAATTATTGCTCTCCCTTCAGTTTTATTTTCTAATACTTCTCATTGCATTGTATCACATTGTTTGTTGTACCATTTAGTGAATATATGGTAATCCCACTAAAAATATACCAAAAGAAAGGACTTGTGGACAAGCAGCCTGTAGCTCAGACCACCACCCCCAGAGCAGGACATCCCAACTCTCCCTGCAGCTGAAGCTCCCAGCAGAGACTCTTCCTCATCAGCCGTTCATGTCACCCTGTTCAAGAGACATTAAATAATCACTGGAAAAAAACCTGATCACCCACTCTTCCTGATTTTCTTGGATTTCTAGAATATTCAGAATTTGTCTTTTTTTCCTTTTGAGTCTTCCCAAAATCTCAGTCAAAGGCAAGACAAAATAATGCCCAGCTTGTTATCTGGCTCAGTCTGAACAGACCTGTGATGTAGCTGTGTCACCAAGACTTTTTTTTCTTTTCTCATTAATCTGCAGCAAGCTTAAGAATTTTTTCACCTTTGGGATGCTGATTTTTAGCAAAATGTGAGCCCCTGACCCAGCTCTTGGCAGCTTGGTCACTAGCCTGGGTTCTCCATGAAACGGATCCATGGAATTTAAAAGCAAAGAGTGAATGATTTAATCAGACACCTCTTCTTGGATGAAGCCCAAGAATGCAAAGCCTGTGTTATTCTGCAAAGGGGCTCATCTGNTTCCCAAAATCTCAGTCAAAGGCAAGACAAAATAATGCCCAGCTTGTCATCTGGCTCAGTCTGAACAGACCTGTGATGTAGCTGTGTCACCAAGACTTTTTTTTTCTTTTCTCATTAATCTGCAGCAAGCTTAAGAATTTTTTCACCTTTGGGATGCTGATTTTTAGCAAAATGTGAGCCCCTGACCCAGCTCTTGGCAGCTTGGTCACTAGCCTGGGTTCTCCATGAAACGGATCCATGGAATTTAAAAGCAAAGAGTGAATGATTTAATCAGACACCTCTTCTTGGATGAAGCCCAAGAATGCAAAGCCTGTGTTATTCTGCAAAGGGGCTCATCTGGTGAGAGTCCAGGCTCTGTAAAGCCTCCTTACCTACAGCATGTTCAGGTTTACATGAGCAGGGAGGGTCCAGCTTGGTGCTTGCCAGGAGCACCGAGTAAAACCCACTCACTATGGAGACACATGGCATTTCCAGTGAGCTGCTGTTCAGCCTAGGTGTCAGAGATCAAAATGCCTTTTTAATCTCTTTCTTTTCCTTTGTGACAGGTTCAGATAACTCTGATTTCCCACGACTGCGGTGGGCTGACCAAGAGAGACGTGAAGCTGGCTCAGTTTATTGACAAAGCTGCTGCCTCAGTTTAACCAGGATATAAATAGCTTTAGTACAGTGTCCACCTATATTTTGTGTTTAAATGGGATCCCTCTTTCCTTGTAATCCTGATTTCCAAAACCCGTAGAGGGAAGATATTTTGTAAAAGGAGTGGCTGAGCTTTTCTGACCTTCAGTACATGAGTCTTGAGACCCCTTTGGATGTGTGTGCTTGTCCTTTCCCATTGCTGGCTCTGCAGGAGGATGTAGTGGATAAACCAGCAATAAATAAGTGTTGAACAATCCTTTTTTAGAAACTAAACTGAGCTGGAATAAAACCAGGAGCCCACTCATGTGTGTTGGTGTTCCCCAAGCCCACAGGGACTGGTGGCAGCTGCCATATGAGTTTCCCCCATGCCTGGCCACTTTCCTCCTATAGATTTGTACATCTCTGCACTTCAAACAGTGTAAGAGCAGCCTGGCCAGGTCAGTCCCCTCTGGTTTGGAACCATCATCTCTGCCAGTGACCAGCGACAAGTGCAAGGACACTGGAGAGAGCGGGGCAAGCTGCTGCTGATGTGTCTGTCCTTGGAGTTGCAGCTCAACTGGCAGGAACAGCTGTATCCAGAGTTTCTGCTTGAGAGCCTTTCCCCGTCTGAGAGTATAGAATCACATAACCACGGACTGGTTTGGGCTGGAAGGAACCTTAAAGCTCATCTCATTTCAACCCCCTGCTGTGGGCAGGGTCACCTTCCACTAGACCAGTGTGCTCCAGGTCCCATCCAGGCTGCCTTGGACACTCCCAAGTGCAGGACAGGATCTTGGAGCCGCTGAAAACTTTAGTGCTGGTACCACAAGTATAAAATGTCCCGGTGAGCTCCCAGCTCCCACACCTTTCAATGAAGCATGTGTTTAAGTGCCTGGCCAGGTCAGTGCTCAGCACCCTGAAGGATTGAGCCACTGTTGGCATTGTAATGCTCCAGTACCTGCTGGATCAGGCGTGGGTGGCTTGGCCAAGGGCCCGGAGCCCTGGCCAGGGCTGCTGGGGGAGAAGAAAGCGGCATTAGCAGGATTCTTGCTAAGCTGGGCTTGACTGAAGCTATGCTCACCCACTTTTTTTTTTTTTT
>VYZR01050719.1:0-10751 GCA_013400675.1 Oxylabes madagascariensis | reverse complement strand
TCCATCAACCGAGGTACAAAGGACCATATCTTCAGGCTTGCCAGTATTAATTACAAATCAACTTACAAACACCAAGTATGATGAAAGTCATTCCAGTTACACGCTCATGAACACAGAGTATTTGCAGAGAAAATAAATCTCCAGAAATCCTATCACTGACAGAGTTATTTATTCTCTGTAGAGGAAGGCAGTGCCACTTCTCTTACATGGTTGGAATTAATGCAGGCAATCAGCAAAGAAAACTGCAGGTGTTTCTGCTTTTTGGAACATTTAAAGTTCCTTCCACTAACTTGCTATGTAATTTTTTAATAGTTCTTAAAGGAGTTATTCACAGTCCATCCTAGAGGATAAACATTTCACTGTGAAGTCCTCGTGAACTATCAAAGTCATAAAGGCTCCAGTTCACTGGAAAGCATCAGTTCTAATGCTACAGTCATGATGCTGCCTTCCAGATCCAGGCCCACGGTATTGTATACAGAAGGTGTATCTTGTCCAACTAATTCCTTCTACTCCAGCATGTAGGAGATCTCAAACCCTTTGTCTCTTTCACTGATCCTGTATCCTTTGATTAAAGGTTGTTTATAAATCTTGAAATTTCTACCAGAGGATGTTTCTAAATAAAGTATTTCTAAATAAAGTTCTACTTGAGAATAAAAGAGTACTTCAAATATTTTCTGGAGTATGACTTCAAGTTGTCAATCAGATTCTAGTTCATCTGAGGTAAACAATCTATTAGAAACACACTAGATTTTTGTCTTTCAAACATTTAAATCTGCACGTTGAAGCTTTTCTTCTGTTTCTGCAGATATTTGCTGCCTGCCAGCTAAACCTACAACCAACATCCTTACAGTTTCATGATTGAATTTGTGGGGAGAGAATTCAGAGAAGAAAATCCACATTGTTTCTGTTACAAGCAGAAGCCATTTCCCCCTGTGATCACATCTGAGCCGGTTACGTGCCCTTTGCTGGGGAGGATCCATTGCTTTGTGGACTGACAGGTTTGCAAACAGAAAGCCCAAATTATAGATAGAAAACACATCTACCCTAAAGGAGCAGTTTCTCTCCTTGTGACTCATCACAGCAGGCACAACGGAGCAGAACTCCTCTTAACTCTAGAGAAAGCTTTCCTTTCAAGGAAGCAACCATAGATCATGTCACCCTGACCCAAAAATGGCTGAAAATTACTGTGCTTCTGATAACCTCAGAGGATAAAGGAAAAACCACAGCCAGTTACTGAAATTCCCTTGCAGAAAACCACCACAAGCAGAAGTTAGCCTGGTTTTGAGGAATTGCCTCCATTTCTGCAGATATGATTTTGTGGCCAAAATTAATTGCAAGTGTAAATTATGGGCCCAGTCCAGTACTTACTGAGGCCACCAGAAAAAGCTCCTATTGATTTCAGTAGGGCTGAAATAAAGCCTACATATCAAAGGGCAGCTCTTCAACAACAACAAAAAATATTTCTGGATAAATGCTGTTTGGACCTGGAAATAATTGTGGATAAAATTCCAAGTCCTTCATGTAAGAGGCAAAATTGAGTTACATTTAAAAGTCATGATCAATAGCTGTCAACCCCTTGGGCTGGCAGGGCTTTATTACCGTTGTAAAAAAACCTGATTTTGGATAGCCACATAATTATTTATAATATTTTACCACTTAGTCTGTGTATTCATGTCCACCTATAAATAACTTCAAGAAATGGAGAAAAGACAAGATGGGTATTTCACACCTTAATGATGTTTGTAGTGGCACCTTGGATGCACCCATTTTAGTGGGCATAAAGCAAATTATTGCACACTCCCAACTAATTTCATACAAATGCAGCCAAGAACTTCAGCTAGCACCTAAGGGCAGCTCACTATCTTTACCTGCTTGCTGTGAAACAAAGATATCTTGAGTCCCTTCATACATGGAAGTGATAGTTTAGAAGTAATAAATATTAACATTTTAGTCTGGCTTACTTGAAGGACCTAGATGAGCTTAGTGACCTTTCTGTGTAAAAAAAACTTCACTCTAGTGGCTGTATTTGCTTAAGTCAACTAATGGCCTCTGAACTCTGGCCACTCTGAATGCATCCATGATCAGATATCAGATAGCTCTTAAACAAAGAAAGGAATAAAGATAACACAGTTTACATTTAATACATTTTCTAGGTATAAATTATTTTACAGTACACAGTTTAGAAAATTAATTCTGTGTCTACAGCTCTGTCCAAAACCTTTTTGAAGGTAAGAGAAGCACATTTAAAAGTCTGCATTCCAGATGTTTCAGGTTTCTAAATGCTATTTTCATAAGCAAATTTGGTACTTTATCACCAGCTCACCTTGATCTTAAAAAGCCTTTCAAGGTGTTTTTGAAAGTATTTCAAATTAACCACAGATCATCACAGTTACAATTACTGCCTCTTCACTTTTCCTCCTGGTTCAAAAGAATACCCTGAACAAGGACTTGGCTTGTGAGATCAATACTACAAGATTTGAACAGAAGAACTTCTAAACATATTCATTTGCAAATTAGCTGTACTGCAATTTCCTTTAGAGTTGCAAAATAAATGCATTCCTACAGCATTTTTATTGCAGCACAGTTTGTTGACAATCTAGACTACACGAGAGGAAAAAAAAATGACATTGCTAAACAACCACACAAGATACAACAAAGAATTTCAGCATCTGAAGTGACACAATATTCCAGCCTAACATCCATTGAGCTGAATTTCAAAGAATTGGGGATAAGACAACTCTGACACAGATCAAGGTCTTCCCTAAAACCACATGGGATTTGTGCAGCAGGAAGAAATCAGGAACTCCTTTAAGAGCAGGTGCTAACACTTCCCTCTATACTACTCCACCACCAAGAGCATTTCCTTCAGCATTGACAATCTGTAATTGAGCCGACAGGAAAAGAAGGAAGAAGTCAGGGGAGAGTAATGGCTCTATTTAGCAGCAGTCTAAAGTAGCACTGCACCTGAAGTTGGGCAATCTTTCCAGAAAAAAACAAAATTAAAGATAACTACTTATTTTTGAAACATATCCTACTAAAAACCATTTTAATAAGTGGTAGCAAGAAACAGAGTCAAAACTAGGACAGGATGCTGAGTATATTCAGAGCATTTAAAGTAGCAAATGTTTCTCATGGTGAAAATATTTGTAAAGAAATGAAACAGTAATGTACTTTTCCAATTCTCAATTTAGTCACCAGCACAGACCCCACAGAATGCTGGCAGGACACCCTCATCTTTAGGAATCAATGTTTTTGGTCAAAACCATAAATATCTGCTATCTCAAAATATTATCCCTTCCATTTATGTCAAACAATAACATTCCAGTGTTAAGCAACATCTATCAAGCTGCAATTCTTCAACAAAATTATTTACTCCTCTCTATAAAATACATCCTGTCTGTAGAAAAACTATGAATATTTCATGATGTACAGTTTTCAGAAGCAAATGTTTGATTTTCATTAACTTTTGCTTTATTCTGCTCTCCAAAAGTCTTTTAAGTCTGACCACTCAGATATTTCTAGAGTAAATAAATGCACTGCAATCATCTGAATGCATCGGGAGGTAATTTGTTTGACCCCTAAAACCTTCACATATCTTCTTGATCTGTGAATATTAACTCCTAATTCTTTCATCTCTTATACTTAACAGTGAACATTTTAGTAGCTCTAGTCACACAAAGTAATAACTTGGTGCATTCTTGTGTGTACACACCAAACATGTCTGTATGTAAAAAAGGATGTATTGATGGGTATTTCCATGTCTAAATAAATGTCCATACAAAATACACTTCAGTAGCAAAGTAGAGCATAAAAATCTTCAAGAAATTACAGGGTGAAAGTTGCACATGCAGTCCACTGACAACAGAATGAGCTGTTGGGGAAATTCCATTTGCTCACATAGTCCTAAGTAGCCAGAATGGTGTTAAAAAAAAAGCACCTGGAATTTGACAATTCCCAAAGAGCTTGTTTTCTCCCATTTATATCAAAACAGAAAATTGCATCCAGCAATTTTGAATTAAAAACACCAACCCAAAACACCTACTTGTATGAGAAGTCAGAGGAAATGGGACTCGTATTTCTCTGTGAGGAGAGTGCACACAGCTCATTTTCTTCTGCAAGAATCACGTCTCCTGTCCATGGAACAAATAACGCTACAAAGTGTTAAACCTGTTTCAGCTGTCCAGGTGAGACATGGGAAAGGAAGAAGAAACCATGAAATTACCCAGGAAGAGTCAATAACATGTTATTTGACTTTATAAGCAGAAGTAAACATCATTCAAGCTGTAATTGAATCAATGCAGCATTTTGGATAAACAAAATTTGTGCAGGATCTGCTGTTGCAGGAACTTCCACAGTACTAAAGCCAGCCTCCCTGCACTGCATTTTTGAACTGCTGATCAGGCCCCCCAGGCGAACAGACAACAGCCCATCCCTCACCCCATCGACTTCCACTCCAATTTGCTGTGCCCCAAGTAAACATGCAGGTATGCAGGTATCAAAAATGCTATAACAGTTCTTAAAGGAAGGCAAAACTTATCCATGTTGTTTATGCAAAAGAGAAGAACTAGGCACTGACTAAGGCCGGCTGGCTAAGCAGCAGCAAGGCTTGCTAGCAGGATTGACAGGGGATTGCTTACACCCTTCATTCTCCTAGGAGAAAGAATTAACTAGAAAGAAACAACCTATGACTTATCAACCACCCTCTACTTGTCCGGAAGCACTCAACTATTCCTACACTGGATATAATTCTCAGTCAACAAAATAAAAATGAATTGTATTGGTTAAGCACTGCTCTACCTCCCCTTCAGATTTCAGGCTATAACCTTCCCTTCTGCAGGGCCTCGGTCCCTTGAGAATGCCTTACAGCCTCTTGGATATCCAAGGATCATCATTTTATCATCTAACTACCCTTGTGAGCGGCCACTGTGAGTATCAGCAAACTTTGACAGAGCTTCCAAAGGACACTATGCAACACAGCACAGTCCATTTACATGAAGGTTAATTGGTCTTTCAGGAACTCATCCCATTTGCTAAAATAACATACAACTCTAGTGCAATAAAGTGATTTTGTTCCTTTGTCTCAAAGCTGAAAGACTTAAACAGCTGACTGCTTTCTAGGGCAGAAGGGAAGCATCTAGGGCATATTTGGCTATAAGTTTCACACTTATGTTGTTCAACAGATGTTTAAAATGGATTTGCAGACTATAAAGCTGATTATTCACCAGCACTCTGTGACCAGACCATGTCTCGGCAGAGTTTTAAAGAGCAGTTTAATAAACAGAGAATAGGAGATTCTTAACAAGAAATTGCACCTTTGGGTTTAAGAGGCACATAATTGAGTAGGCCAAGAAGTCAAAGACACTCAACTAACACCACACAACTGCTGGAATGCACCAGAGCAGGTCTCCAGAATAATTTAGAAAATGTCTGTTGTAATCTTTGTTTTGTGCTGCAGCACATCCACATTTATCACAGACACAGTTAGGTCTTTGTACATTTTATCAGAGCCTGCCTTTCAGATAAAGGATCTGAGATAGGAATTCACATCAGAATTCACTTAAAAGAAAATCTGGAGTAACTTTACTGGAAGCACATACTTCATATGGGACACAAATAAAATAGAACACAAATAAATAAGAACAACACAAATAAAAAAGAAATTAGAACCACGTATTTTACTGTGCCCAGGAAAATATTCAAAATCAGGGCCTTGAACACAAGCAATATTCATCTCAGGAAGCAAAACCACTCTATCGAATTGGAATATTTGCACTGAGAGTTGAGTGGTATTACCCCTGTTCCATGTAAAATCCATTGTCCTTCACATTTCCTATTGCTTATGGAATTCTGTCTTAAGGGCTGCTTAACACGTGGTCAACAGGCTTGGAGATGGAGACTTTTGGGGAAGTTACCAGGAGCTTTCTCAGTAGTTTTAACAAGGATCAGTCTTTTCACCATCAGAATCTGCAAATTTGTCTAGAGCAACAAACTTATAACACTTTTGATTGGGCAAAACCAGTGTTAAATCCCAGTGTGGCTGCGCTCATTTAGAATTCAAGTAGTTTGCCCTTTGAAAATTAACACAAACTGAAAGGACAGCACTTTTATTTAGACTAATTAGGAGCAAATTAAGGTAATTTGGATAAACCATCTAAAACCCTTGAATGGATGCATCCCATGCAGAAATTACCCTCCCAGAAGCAAGTTCTGAACTACAGGAGAGAACCCTTTCTCACTTCAGCATCTGAAACAAGTACTCAGAACTGCTTGTAGAGTTTGTCTGTAGAGGTTAAGAAAATATGTTGGTCTAAAATCAGGCATTAAGTGTTTCTAATGCTGAAGAAGTTCCAAAGATAAATGGATGTAGCACTGATACTTTAAAAGTTGATAACACATGAATGTTCAAAGTCAGAATCAAATATTTAATTGTGCTGGAAAGCTGAAATATTTTGCTTTACACTGCTTTAATGTATGAGTTTATTTTACCAGTAGTTGGTAAACTCATACAATAAGCCAAGCCTACGTAATAAACTTAAATTTATAAACCAAAGGACATGAGCACAAGGAAAAGCAAAATGGTAATAGAAAAAAGAGAGCTTTTATGGCCTGATGACAACTAACCTGACACTTTGATCATGCAGTTCTAATTCCTCTAGGATCAGTTAACATTTAGAAAACACCAGTCCCAGGCTTGCATCTGGAAAACAAATTAATGTTGGTTTAGGAAATTCACTACCTATCCTCATGAAATGAAAGCAGCAAGAAAGTAGAACTTATGGCCTCACATGCTAAAAAGAGCTAGAAACCAGCATTGCAAAACAGTAGCATGCAGAGTTTTAAAAAAATATATTGCACAGCTACAAAATTGCTCAAGTGAAAATTATCAAAAATAACAGTGCAGCAACAGAATTCCTGCCTGCTTCTCCATGGCTTTTCCTCTTCAGTAAACAGTAATTGCATTGTCATGAATATGGGTCAAAATCTGTAAGAACATCCTTGTAGAACACAAAACAAACCCAGCTCTCTCCTCTTCAGCAGGTTTTGTCCTGCTGCCACTATAAAGACCAATGAAAATCGCTTTTCATTTCATAAATTCAGAATCAAAACACAAATGTGACCCAAAAATCAAGCTTTTCTACAAATTCTTCTGTGACAGCATTTAACTTCTAAAGCCTTCCAGAATTAAATAAGGATTAAACAGCACTAACGTCAGATGCAGATGTGAGCATAAGTCTCGGTAAGTCTTCAGTGACATCAGCCTCTTTGTCCCAATGGTACAGAGGCATCTAAACTATTTTCAGACAACATTAATGAAGAGCCTAATTTTGATTTATTAGAAGAGGTGCTTACTTAAATACACGAGTTTCTCATCTACTGCCATGGAATAGGAAAGCATATGTAGGTTTTAGTATCCTCAGGGTGAAATCTCTCTACCCAGTAAGTGGAGACACTGCTGGTGCCACCATTGACCACCCATTACAAGGAGCACAGAGACTCCTACCCATGGGGAAGCAGAAAGGTAAAAACCCAAAGGATTTATTTCTATGCACCCCAAAACCTGTTTGACAGTTCAATAGTCACCTGGGCTCTTGGGGTAGTTAATACAAGACCAGGGACTCCACCTGGAGCTCTCTGCTTCTTTTGGATCCTCTGCGATCTCACAGGTATGGGAATAATGACAAAAGGAAAATGAAAACCAGGATTACTCAATAAGATGCATCTGCAACACGGTGGAAAAAAATGTTCCCTTTTTATCCTGAATATTCTCCTTAAAGCCCTTTGGGTTCTGTGTATTCAAAAACCACGTTAACACACCAAGTTTAAGGCANACAGCAAGGCGAAACAGGAAGAAAATACGTCCGATAACGTTGACAAAGTGCAGTTTAAACAAAGGTGGTTAAATAGGCAGCATCGAGTGCCTCCGCCTCAGATTTTGGAGGCACTCGGGACACAGCTGGCAAGAAGATTTGGGCACGGGAGCGTTCGGGACGCGGGGAGGGAGCAGCGAATGGCCGGGAAGCGAGGAGCCGGCTGGGGCCGCCTCGGGCGGCGGTGCCTGAGGGGCCCTGAGGGGCGGCAGGTGCCCTTCTGCTACAGCGGCACCGCCGGGCGGGCGGCACGGCATGGCTGTGCTGTGTCCCCCTCACCCCTGAGCACGCCGGGAGGGCAGCATGGCTGTGCTGTGCTGTGCCCCCTCACCCCTGAGCACGCCGGGCGGGCGGCACGGGCCATGGCGGGCAATGCCCCCCTCACGGCCAGGGCACCCCGCGGAGCCGCCGGGGCAAGGCAGGCGCGGAACCGCGGCCGCCGCCCTCAGGGAGCGCCCCTCAGCCTGCCGGCCCGCGGGAGGTACTCACCCGCGGGCGGCGCCGGGCCGGCTCCCCGCACCCCGCGGGGCGAGGGGCTCCGGCCCAGGGTCCCGGGTGTGCCCGTGCCGGAGAGGCGCCCGCTGGCCCCAGGCGTTGCCCCGGCGCGCTGAGGGGAGCCCGGCCCGCGGAGCGAACGGCCCCGCTCCCGCCCAACCCCCGGGGACGGCGGGCACAGCCCGGGGCGAGGCGGCGCCGTTGGGGCGGTCACCGGCACCGCCGCGGCACAAACGTGCCTTCTTCGCTCGGCTCTTCTTGCTGAAGGTGTCCCTTGTTACAGAAAATAGCGTGAGGTGACGCTTAAAACTTCTACAAACACCTGCGGAAGCATGTAAAGTTTTCGATTGTGGATCGCAGAATGTTTTACTGAATAGTTTGCTGTAGGTCACCGAGGAAAGGCAGTCGTCGCACACATGGAAACAGAAGGGTCAGAGGTATTGGTATCTGGGAGTATAGAATGGCTTGGCATCTGGTAGGAAGTTTCTAAGCTTATAAATGCAAGTTGTGAACGTCTGTCTGCTTCATAACTTGCCCTCTCAGCTGTAAAAAACCCCAAGTAATAAATCAGAAAGTTACCAGCTATCACGCAGGAAATGCAATACACACTGAAGGGAAGTATATACATCTTATGAAGAACCCGTATAAATTAATCCTGATATTTTAATAAACACTCAGAGCTTGTGTTGTAAACCGTATAAAAAATGTTCTGTTTCCACAAGCACTAGGAATCTACACCTGCTGAAAGCTGTGTGTGCTTCAGCAGCACAAACATGATGTGTGGGGCTACATCCTCCTGTCCCCAGCATTCCTGCTGAGCCAGGGAAGGGAGGACTGGCACAGGGTAACTCATCACACCCTGCTTTACCTGCACAGCCAAAGCAGATCCCTGTCACACCCGGGATGGGCTCTTTTCCATGTTAATGCTTGGTGAAATGAATCAGTGTTCGTGTGCTGAAGCACGGAAATACACAGTTAAAACATGGAAACCACTTCTCTCCAGCACTGTAGTGATATTTGATATGTCAAATATCACTATCATTGTCAGTTGGGGTTTTGATTTCAGTTCTCCTGCACAATGAGGTGTGTGAGATATAAAAGGGTTGTGTGCATTTCAAATCGGCACAGTAAAACTGCTGTGTATTGCCATGGAAGTTCTATCTTTTACATATGAGCTTCTCTGTTGATTTACAATTTTTGAGATTTTTGTGCTACCACAGTAAATTCTGACCCATTTCATATTATAAATCCAACAGCACTGTCCTGGAAAGCAGGAATGAGTTATATTCAATCGTTTTTATTAGAGCATTACAAAAATTACCCAAAGTATCCTTTATACATATAAATCATGTTGTCCTTTCAGCTTCAAAAACGGTGTGATGTTTCATACCAGGACTACAGTGGGAGAATGGAGAACTTGATGTTTGGAAAGTGGGGATATATTGGTTTTTTCAAATGGTAAAAGTTATTCTATATCAATGAATCATGAAATATCAGAACCTAAAAATTTCACTGATCAAAGGCTGAATATTCCTGTCCTGAACCTCACCCATTCCATATTTGGAATAAAACCCCCTATTTTAGTAACATGTAATGATGACTCAAAATTTTCTCTAGATGGAAATGCCAATGATGCTGGATTAGAAGAGGCCCAGAGGGCAGTGAGTTGTATAAGTGGCAAAGTATCCACAGAAAAAGGCAAATAATACTGATCTTTTGCCCTTTTTGTTTCTAGTATCTTCTTAGCATTTGAAAGAATCAAACATTCTGCTTCTTGACGAGTTTTGCACAGTCCAAGTTAGGGAGTAAAATTTCTTAAGAAGCCCCTTGATAGAGAGGTTAAGACAGAAAATTTGCTTATCATTTCATGTTAAGAAATGTCATGGGGATGCCATAAATTTGAAAGCCAAGCACTGCATATCCAAATTAGTACATAATGGTACCCAGTACATGTAAAATTAAAGTTTGCAGTTCTGTATTAAAGTCAATCATCTTTGCAATGTATTTGGTCAGTCATGACACGATGATATATTTTAAACAGAGGTCAGCTTTGTTAGTGGAGCCTTGTCCAGCTTAGAGATTAATTCTAAGACCAAAATTGTAGGCACAACCAAGAGCATATCCCTGGTGAAAGGAAAATACCAGGTGACATTAGGAAGGACAATGCAGAACAGAAATGAAACCAGCAATCATAAACCCTCCCAGTGTTATCAAGGATGCCAGTTCATTTTCATATTTGCTCTAACTTGCAGTGAGCCCATGCATTTATCAGAGCAAATTTACATTCTTTGTTCCTTTGTACAGACTTACAGAACAGTGATACACACAGGAGGCTCATCTGTAAGTCTTGTTAGGGATGAGCCTGTTATTTAATAATAATAATAATAA
>VYZR01050712.1:0-11047 GCA_013400675.1 Oxylabes madagascariensis | reverse complement strand
TTTTTTTTTTTAGTTTTTTTTTATAAAGTGGTCTCTGAGTTTTAGTGCAGTGAGGAACCGGTTTGGACATGTGGCAAAGTGATTTGTAGAGCTGTTCCGTGGTCCTTTGTGAGCTGACACGTGGTTGTTGATGTTCACACAGGGAACTGGGCTTTGATTTAGGTGCTCTTGATCACTCTTGGAAAGTTGACCAAAATACCAGGAGTCTTTATAGCTGTTGGGTTGGAGCCTTTTCCCTGGTTTATTCTGCTCACTAGAGAGGGCCACTTCGAAGGCAGATGAGTCCTAATCATACCCTTGTCAGAAAATCCTCCTTCCCTGGAGCTTCAAAACCCACACCTGTGGAAATAAGGATTTCTCAGGCTGTTCTCTACCTTGAAGCTGGTCCCCACCAGTGCTCCCAGTCTGGCTGGAGTCAGTGCCAGTGTTTTGGTCTTTATACACCAAAGAAGGGGCCCAAACCAAAGATATTCTCTCCAAAAATCATCCAGACTGTCAATACACAGAATTTCTGTGACTCAGCTTGAGAGAAGCCCATCTCAAGTGCTAGGTTTTGCAATTAAACCTTGTCCTAAAGTCAGGGTGAGACGAGGAGGGGAAGGAAGTGGTAACATCTCTTGTTTTTAATGCCTGGTTCTAGGCACAGTACTAAGTACCTGGAGGAAAGGACTAACTGCTGACTTAAATTTAAGTTCTTGTTTCATAACCAAAAAATCCCAAGGACAGTGATCCAGCAGAGGTTTGAGTTTCCAAAGTGTCCGTGTGGATTTTCTGAGCCTGTCTAGGGAGTGTTGCTCCTTTTGCTGCTTGTTTGACTGTTGGTTTATCAGGCTGAGGAGATGAAAAATGTCCCTCTTGCCTAATATTTGAGCCTGGTTTGCTTGGGATTAATACTACCACTGCTGCTACTACTACTACTACTACTACTAGTACTAGCACTACTATTTCTACTACTACTACTACAATAGAGTTCCCAGTATCTAGGGACACACATTTTCTAAACCTTATCTCCAAAAAACTGGGTCTCAAACACTGACTTATTTTAGCAAAGGGATACAGGAGAGAAAGGAAAAGCAGTCAAATTAACAAATTAATTAATTAATTAATTAATAAGGCTGTTCATTAATTCACTTAATCAGGTAAAGAACCAGTGGTATCTCACCGTGTGCTTTTCTGCATCTGAACTTCCTTACAAAGCCAATACTCAGGATAATAAAAAAGGCCATGCTGAAGCAGTATTGCCCTGGGAAACACAAAACTCATGTTAAATAATTTGATTTCAAATGAAAAGAGCTGCATAACTGTGTTTTCCTCCTTTTGTTCAGCATGATGAGCGAGGCTGTCTCAGTGAAGTGAGTTTTAAATGTTTTGGTGGTGGGGGAAGCAGAAATGAATTGTTGTTCTGTGCATTTTTCCTTCCCGCTGAGCGTGCCAGGACAGAAAATCACGAGTCATCAAAGCAGGCCAGAAGTGCAGCAATCCTCTCAGAAATTGGGTGTCTGCAGTGATGCATGGTCTGCAAGAAAAATTAAAGAAAAGAAAATCAAAAAACGGAACACCGGGCAGCAAACACAAATTTTTTTTTGTTTGCAATTCCAAGCCTGCATGAAGGGCAATGTGAGACACTTCAGAGACAAGGAAGAGTCACAGGAAGCTCTTAAGAAAGGAATCAGTCATTGAACTGGGTAGATGGGGAGATCCTCATGTTCCATCCAGGGAAATTCAGCAGGAAAGCTCTGGCTGGAGTGAATTCACAGTGCCACAGAAACCTCCCTGTCCCCAGGAGGGCAGTGCCATCTCTTACAGGAGGGAAATCACCCCACCACCCGTGCTGCCTTCCAGCAGCTCCTTTTGTCCTCAAGGAATGTTCTGGACTATTGAAAGCTTCGTGTTGGCACCTGGCCATTGCTCAGGAGTAGCAGGAGTAGCAGGAATTCTCTTTAGAGACCTCAAATTGGCCTGTGTGCCCTTCCTGACCTCTGGTAAAAATATTCTTATCAAAATCACAGAATCTTTGAGGGTTGGAAAGACCTCTGGGACCATCGAGTCCAAGCTGTTACCAAACCCCACCTTGTCCTCAGCCCAGAGCACTCAGTGCCATGTCCAGGCTTTCCTTGGACACCTCCAGGGATGAAGCCTCCAAACCTCCCTGGGCTGCCCCTGCCAAGAGCCCTTTCCTGCTGAGGGAGGGTAAATCCCCTTTGTTATAACCCCTGAATTTCCCTGCTGAGGGAGGGTAAATCCTCTTTGTTACAACCCCTGAATTTCCCTGCTGAGGGAGGGTAAATCCCCTTTGTTATAACCACTGAACTTCCCGATTTCATCTTCACCCCACATTAGAGCAAAAGGAAAATTTTTCTCCAAAGAGAAACAAATCAATCCTCCAACTTTTGGGGATTGCACCGATGTCCCCATGCAGGCCCAGCCTTGCTCCTCTCCTTTAACCCAGGTCCAGAAATACAAACCCACAAAGCCCTGGACAAAAGCTCCTGCTTGACAAAAAAACCCCATTCAAACAAGCACATCACTGCATAGGAATTCACTTTCTGAATTTCATTGAGCTGAAAACGTTCTGAGAGCTGTAATTCACTCCCTACTTCCATTCCCCTCCGGAGCATCACTGCCACACAGTGCCCTGCATGAACTCAGGATTAATTCTAAGCAGATGGACCTGATTTTAGCGGCGCTTTTTTTTTTTTTTTTTTTTTTTTTTTGGGATTTATTTTGCCAGCTCCTCCATTTCGGTGCCAGCAAGAAAGCCAGCCACACTGGGAAACATCCTCCTTTCACTTCTATACAAGGCAAACCGAAGCATTTCTGCTGGGGCACTTCTTTTTTGGCCCCTGTAAACGAAGTGGATGCTTTCAACCAGCAGCACAGCCTCCACTTTAGGTCAGTGTTTAACCGGTTCCCAAGCTTTTCTGCTGTCTCTCATTGAGCAAACAGTGGATTCCTATTTCCAGGCCGCAAAAAGGGTTCCTGGCACTCTCTGCTTTCTGTAGGATTGAGCTCTTAAGGGCAGACAAGTCTGGGAAGTTCCTTTCACACTGAGCTGAGAGGTCAAAGCACAGAGAGCAGCGTGGATCCAGACATTTCTGTTGGAAAGGTTTTCTAGGGAAATTGCCATGTTGGACACGTTAAAACAACAGCAATAATGCCAGCAAAATCAATAGAATGCAATTTCAAAGTGGAGAAGAACACGGCTATTTCAAACTGCTTGCGCTGCTGAGAAGTTAACGCAGCCGAAATAAAAATGAAACTTTTTAGTACAACGAAAGGAAATGTTTCAGCTTATGCTGCTGATTTTCTTCATAAAACTCTTCGAATTTGGGGGGTTTTTGGCCACCTGGCTCTGGGGTTTGTGATGTGCAAGTTGCACACACGGAGGAAGAACAAACACCTCCTACTGCTGCCTGCACTGAGGGCAGAAGGCAGCTGCCCCCAAAGCATTTCATCCTTGATGCCACGCCTTTTCTTTCCCTTCCTTGAGATGTCTGCATCGAGGACACTGCTGCTGTGTCATGGTTTGAATTACTTTAATTTTCTGAGTGTGGTAGAAGCACAGAAAGCAGCTCCTTTAGCCCAAAAAACGAGTCCTGTTCTTCGGGCTGGAATTTTCCACTTGTGCTCCAGCTCCAGGATAGGAGTGAACATCATCCCAAACCTGCTGGGCTTTCACTGCTCACTTGTTCATACTCAAATTCTCTTGGTTCATTGTTCTTCTTTGCAGGAATTGCAGACCTGCTGGAATAAAACCTTGGAAGCCTCTGATTTATAAGCAGAGGTCCAATTTTGGGGGTCAAAGATGCAGGGAACGGATGCTGAAATGCACAGTTGCCCTAATTTTAGCTTGCATTTTGAAACTTACATTTAGTGTACATTTTAGCTTACATTTTGTGTAAAAATCACACCCATCACTCATCTCTCTTGTGCCTTGCAGGAAAATAACAAACGTCATAAAACACTGGAGGCAGCTCCAGCTTTGGAATATTCTCAATATTACGCTAAACTCCTCATTTTTAAGCTAAACAGCCCCCATGAAATAAAATTTGACTGGGGAGTGGGGGTAACCTGAGACACAGAGATGAAATAATGTCTTCCATGAGCGCAGAGTTGACCCCAGACATCCCAAAACAACCTCCTGCTCTGTCCTCTTGGCTTTTCTTTTCTTCTTGGTGCCACATGTCTGAGCCAGCTGCAAAACTTGTGCTGCTCTGGGCTCTCATCAGGACTCAGAGCTGGTCTGTGCAGAGTAATGACCCCGTCACAGTCCAACGTGGTGCCTTTAAATTCAGTGCTGGTGACCCCTGGCAAGGCACAGGGGACACTTGCTGCTGGAATTACTCCTTGGATGTGTTCCTGTATTTATTTCTCCCCGTATGCTACAGCACATTTCACAAATATGACATTTATTTGAGATGGAGGTAACAAACAGTGCAGGAGCACGGGAAGAAAAGGATGAATCACCAAATGAATCACGGAGTGGTTTGGGTAGGGAACGACCCAGAGGATGATTTATTCCTGCCCCCCTGCCATGGCAGGGACACCTCCCCCTGTCCCAGGGTGCTCCAACCTGGCCTTGGACACTTCCAGGGGTCCAGGGGCAGCCACAGCTCCTCTGGGAATTCCATCCCAGCCCCTCACCATCCTCACAGGGAACAATTCCTCCCAAAAATCCCATCCATTCCTGCCCTCTGGCAGTGGTAAGCCCCTTGTTCTGTAATTCCCTTGTCCCCAGTCCCTCTCCAGATCTCCAGATTCCCTTTAGGTACTGGAAGGGGCAGTTTCCCTCCTTGGGATTCCCTTTAGGCACTGGAAGGGGCAGTATCTGCGAGTGTTNCCTTTAGGTACTGGAAGGGGCAGTTTCCCTCCTTGGGATTCCCTTTAGGTACTGGAAGGGGCAGTTTCCCTCCTTGGGATTCCCTTTAGGCACTGGAAGGGGCAGTATCTGTGAGTGTTTGCTCTCTTGGGCTGAGGATTTGCTGACTTATTCCGTGTAATGCGGTACATTGGGAATGCCTTTGTTTTAAACAAAGTTGCTGCCTTGCATTTAGCTCCATTCCAAGTCTTTAAAACCAGCTGCTCATTTGTGGTCAGCTTAAATTTCACTGTAACTCCATCAGGAAAAGAAAAAAAGCACAGAATGAGAAATAATTAAAACCCTTCTAATGTGTTAAAGGAGGGTGTGTGCGGGGGCAGTGGAATATCAGTGCAAGCTCCTCCAGGTTTCAGATTAACTTTATTATTTGCTGCAAATAAGAAGCCTGTCTTTAACAAATTCATTAGGTTCACTCATTAGGTGATCCCTGAATTCCCTCATTCCCGGGGCATGTCTTGGGAAATCAGGAGCTCTCAGGTGCTCCCTACTGCCTGCAAACCATCCAAAACCCATGGAAAGCTGCAGCAGCATCAGAAAATCAAGGGGTTTTTTTTTGTCCAAAGAACAATCCTGATGGCTTCATCATCAAAAACAGGACAGCTGCTGTTTTGTCCATAAAAACCCCAAATGGAGAGCATCTCCCAGCTCCGCTTGCAGCATTATTCCCTTTGGTTTAATCTTGATTTTGCTGATGTTTGTAAAGCACTGCAAAAGGCAAGAGTTCAATGACTCCCATCTGAAATAGGGCATTTTTTTTTCTCTTTATTCCCAGCTAGGAATACTCCCAACATCTTGGGAATGCAGCCTGCACATCTGACAGCACGTCTCCATCTCAGGCCGGCTGCCTCCTTTCCTGGTGCTCCAGAAGATTGCATTTCATCTGCAGGAGTCCTGGGAGCAGCATTTGGATATTACAGTAAATATCTCTGTGGGTGGAAAACAATCCCGGCAAAATTCTTTCCTCTCTGCAGTCGAGCAGGGACTGGCTCCATTCATTTACCTCGAATTGCTCTGGTTTTGTACTGCAGGTTTCGCTGCAGGGAGCTGGGTGAGATGATATCCACGAGGCACAGAGGAGAGAAAAGTAATGGACCCATTTTCCATCTTCGTGGATTTGTTGCTAGTTAAGGATGCTCTCAGGGCGCTGGTGTGGTGAGGAATTTGGGTTTTTCTGGTCAGCAGCCAGGCACAGCAGTGAACTCAGATCAGCTCGGCTTTCCAGGGAGGCAGACTTTTATGATTATCCCAATTTTTCATTCTGCATTTATAGATATTTCCCGTCGACACCAACTCATCAGACTGGGAAGATGCCCGGGACTGCAAACATCGGGGTCAGGAAAGCACATGATGAAGATGCTTGTCAAGACCTCCTGCCTGAGCTGGATTTGGCCAGGAACCCCCTGAACAAAGCAGTAAGATCTCATGAAACCAGGATGATTTTCCCAACTCGGGCCTGTCTCACACCTCGTGGAGTCAAAGTGGGTCCTGCTGGTTGGCAAAGAGAGATGGGCAAAGCAAAATGTGGTCACTTGTTGGTTTTCTTATCCTCTTTTCTTTGTTTTAGAGCCGTGATTAACACACAGGAGTCACAATTTCGTGTTTGACTCAGTGTTTATTAATTCTTACCCACAACACAGTCTGACAAGCCGTGAACTCCAACTAGCAAGACAGAAAATGGAGGTGCCTCTAACACTTTCCAAGGCTATATAAGCAATAATTACCCAATAATGAGATGACACCTACATTATTTATATTTTTCACCCAATAATGACCACCCAAGGCCTGCAACGTGGACCTTTTTCACCCAATTAGAAAAAAACACCCGAAACCATGAAGAAGAAGGTGAAGACAAAGGACTTAGACAGTGCCCCTAATCCTCCATCTTGCCCCATGTATATTACTACATTCCAAAATCTTAAATATGAGTTTTTNAATTGTATTTCTGACTTGGAGTCTCTCACTGGTTTTGCTTTCAAACCAGTACAGAGCTCCATCCCTGCCCTGACTTTCCCTCACCACAGGGACTCTTCCCTTGGATGGAGCAGGGAGTGGCGCAGTTTTTATTAAAGTGGAATGGTAGGAAGGGACAGCAGGGCTCAGGGGGCAGCAGGGGCGGTTGAGCTGGCAGCTTGAGGAGTTTTGAAAAGCCTGTGGTTTAACCCTGGATGAATTCGCATTCTCTGAGTAATCTCCAGAAGCAAAGCTGGTTGCCATGCAGCAGCAGTGCTCCCAAATCCCGGAGTTCCACAGATCCCAGGGACTGCTGCCCAGCTCTGCCTCCAGCCACCCCCTCCAGCCAGGAGCAGAGCCTTGTTTTGGGAGAAAATCTGGAAATCCAGACAGCCTTGAAAATCCTGGGATGGGAGAGGATCAAGGCTGCACTACAAAGAAAGGAGCAATTTGCAGAAAATAACTGGATTTCTACAGCAACGCTGCTGATTTCTGGTGTTCAAATCCATGGGTTTAAGGGCTGCTGTGAAGGGAGAGAGGGCTGTGAAAACCTAAAGCTTTTTGCCTGCAGCAAATTTATCCAGAGGATACATTATATCCAGGGTTTCTTGGATATAATTTATTAATATATCAAAATTTGCACAATTTGTTGGCAAAGCAAGTGCAGCTTCAGCAGCGTTGGACTTTTGTTCTCAGTAAAATAACTTGGCTGGTGGATCAGCCTTTGACTGTAAGTGCTCCTGTCATCCCACAAAATATTTGAAGCAAAAGGATGCTGGACTGTGCTTTTAGAGTTGGAACCAGCTCCAAACCTGAGCTCTATCTGAGCTCTCAAGGGACAGCCTGGCTTGGGCACAGCTCAAATCTTTAAATCTTTCTGGGGCTGACTTGGTTTTTCCCTGCTTGCTCCGTGAGCTGGTGCCAGCCAGGAAATTGTATTTCTGTGTGTGGTGATGTGCTTTTGGTTGTAGACCCCAGCCCAGGGGAGTTTTTTACTGCAACAAAACCTTTTCCCACTGTTGGTTTTCCCAGGGAAAGGAAAATCTCCTTGAGCTCCAGATTAGGGAAATGACCACTCAGTAACAAAGCCTGAAAAAGGTGAAACCACACTGTGATTACATGAATTGACAGTATTTTCAAGAGGAGGATGGGAAAGAATGACTTTTTTAGATGAAGAAATTATAAAAAATACCTGGAAAATGAGAGAAAGTGCTTAATTGGATGTGTAATTGTTATAAATTTATATTATAAAGTTGGCTTTTCGCAATTATTACGGTGAATGTTATATGTAGAATTACTTTGCTGTAAGGATATAAGTTTTTTTCTGCTATTAGCAAAACTTAGACATGGTACTGGGCCCAAAAATAGACTGGGCTTCAAGGGGCACAGGAGAGATGAACAACAACACCCACTGAAGTTCTGTGTCACTGATTTCTGACAGGCTCTGAAATGTATCAATGGATCCACCACACCCTGATTCGGAAAAACGACTTGAACTGACAACAATTGAAAACAAAACCCAGTTATTTTGTACTTTGCTTAATAATGGGATTTCTGGAATGGGCAGCCTTGAGAGGGGCAGGATTAGGAACCTGCTCCCATGTAATTAAGCTGTAAAAAATCACTTTTGTCAGGACTGAGGGGATGTTCCTTCCAAACCCTGCCCTCAGACCCTCTCCAGCTCATCCCTCCCTGTCCCATCCTGTTGGGATCTGATCCCAGATCCCCATTTGCTGCTGGGGCAAATGTTTGCATCCTATTTGTTATGCTGTCAGACAATTATACTAATTAGTGCTCCTCATCCTCCTACCCCGTGTGCCTGGCAGATTTCCACCCGTCCTTTCAGCCCGTTGTGCAGTGAAGTAAAAAATGCAGCTCTGAGACAGAGAACAAGTCCTGTAGTGCACAGATTACACTTGCTGTGGATTTTTCTTTCCCAAAATGTCAGATAGCCACAAACTCTTCATATTCAGGTTTCAATGAATAGTGCAGCTCAGCTTTTAAAATGGCTCTGTGATGATTTCAACCAACCTATTTAAGGTGGATCCCCCTTAAAAATTGGCTGAAGTTGCTAATAATTTCTGAGGGCAACTTCCTTTCTGTAAGTAAAGAAAACGATTTTTCTTCTGAACTCTTTCCATCAGTAGATATTGATCACTTAACCAAGCCAACCTTTCAGCTGTGAAAGGCCTTTGATTAAAATTTCCCTTGGCAGTGCCTTGGATTAGATATTTTATCATCATCATGAATAGTAAACCCTCATAATGTAAAAAAGGGAAATGAAATGAGGAGCAGTAACCCGATGGAAGAAGTGGAAAATTGTGTATTAAATGCCAGACACACTCTTAGATACTCCTGGCCCACTTTACATATTGTACAGTCAGTTAAAAGAAAATCTCAGGGCTAAAAAAAATTCTATTTAATGTCAGCATTCTGAGTAGCACCTGTAAATATTACCGGGTTTGTTGAGAGGCTCCAGATTTTCTGCTGTGTCCTTGCGGTAATTGGAATTCTCTCTGTGCCTCAAAAAACTGAGTGTTTGAATAGCAAACAACCTGTCCACCACAAAATTCGCTCTGATACAGCTGAAGTGACAGCTCTCTCCTTGCTTTTACCAAAAACTCCCCACCACATGGGCAGAGAGCTGATATTCCAGAGAAATGCCACTGCAGATGAGTCAGCTGCAGAGGAGGGGAGCACTGCTCAAGGATCTTTCTGTAGAAAGGAAAAAAAAAAAAAAAGAAATCTCTTTCAGGATTCAACAAAAAGGCAGAAGGCAGCACTTTATTTAGCAGGGAGGCAGCAGTGATGATCAGAGCTGATATTTAGTGGTGAGGCAGCAGTGGTGATCAGGCATGACAAAGGACAGTGGAGATTTTTGTGTTATAACCGGGAAAAATTTGTATTATTGCCTGTGCTCCATTCTGGCCCTGATAAAGTCGATCAGTGCCTGGTTTAACCCTTTCTTATGATGTTCTTTGATCTGTTTCAGCAAGGAACTCTTTGGAGGACAATCCCACCAATGCCACAGCGGGTTTGATTGTGTGTTTCTCCAAAACAACACCCATTTTTAAGTTAACGATGCAGAGTTGCAGCCACAGCCATTCAGAGAAAATGAAAGAGGAAGAGCAGCAGTGCCAAGACCAGGTGGTTTCAAACCCATGGGATTTATTGCTGATTTATATGTCCCCCGGGCAGCAATAAGAAGCCAACAGCTGACTCAGAGGTTCTTGTTAAGTAGGATTTGAGTGCCTAATTCTCATATCTGTGGGTAAAACTTTGTTGTAAAAGAAGAGGTCGAGGGATGCACCAGCCAGAATTCCCTATTTAATTCCACTCTAAGGTGAGCTTTAGTTAGAATTGTGTCTGCAGGATGGCCATGGCTAGGGGCAGGGTATTTTTTAATCCCACTCTTAGCAAAATTACTCTCAGTGGGTTTTCGAGACAGGTGGATGGAGAGCTGTGCTGGCAGAATTACACCCCTGAAAGGTTAAACCTGCCAACAAACCTCTGAAACACAGAGCATTAACTCTGCCATTTATTGAGGTAAATATTTATTGGCCTCTGCAACAGCAACCTGCCCAGGAGGCTCCCAAATTCCTGCAGAAGATGTGGAAGCAGCAACTGCAGGAGCAGGAGCTCCCCAGACTTTCACTGGTTCCTCTCCCCATTTCAGCTCCCGGCTTACAATGTCGTGATGACAGCCCAGCCACAAACAAGCCGGCTGTTCATCCGGCGTGAAATGATTTTTTGAATTTGTATCCATTATGTGAGGCAGGAAAAAAACCCACTCTCCCTGTTTACTGTGGCAGCAGCGAGCTCCCAGTAACAGGGATGACTGGAAAAGAAAGCTGGGTCTGGCTTTGTTTTGCGAACTCTGTGGAGCTGCTTTGCAGCTTCTTCGGGATCTTTGTTGGCCTCATTTCCTTTCAGCTAATTACTTGGGTATCATGGTCTCGCCTAAAGCATCAGATAAAAGAGTTCAGAACTCGTTAACAACTGACATTCAATTGGATTGTGATTCCTTAGCAGGAAAAGCAGGGATGCTGCGGGAAAGAGCCAGCAGGGTTTTTGCACGCCTTTCAGACCTCAGTGTTCTTTGAGAAGATGCAATTCCTGCACGTTCCAGCTGAAGACACAACTGGCAGGCATTTCCACGTTTTCCCAAGTTTATTCCTGAATGGATGAGGTTGGATGTCGCTGTCGAGCATCAAACAA
>VYZR01050709.1:0-38996 GCA_013400675.1 Oxylabes madagascariensis | reverse complement strand
TCGTTGTTTAGTACTCAACAGCAGCATGGCAGTGTTGGTACAACTCCTCTGGACTCTCACAAAGCTCGTCCTGGGCAGGACAGGTGACACAGGGGTGTCACACAGTGGGGCAGGCTCCTGTCACCCCACGCCTCTGCCCACCACACCAGTGCCTCTGGGGGCAGCACCAAGGGGACATCGGGCAAGGCCCAGCAAACAGGAGCCTGCCACGTGCAGATGGGTATTTCAGGAAAGTAAATAAAAGCAGCAGCGTGTATGAAAGATGCAAGATAATCCCCTGCAGCAGCTCCAGGGTAGGAAATGAAAAAGCTGGAGTGGGAGCTGTTCCTGAGCCAGCAGCGGTGCCCACAGAGCATCGCTCACTCTGCAGTGAAGGCAACTCAGAGCAGCTTCCCCTCCTTGTGCTGGGGATTCTCCTACCTTGGGAATATTTTAATTTTTTTCAGCCTGGTCAGAACCATTAGAATATCAATTCCAAATACATGCAATCATTTCTAACAATGATTTTCCCTTTTCTCTGTTGGGAAAGGGATATATTTATATTTATTGTTCAAATTCAGGCTTTTTCCATCACAGAAATCTTTTGGTTTTTTTGTAAATTTTCTGCTACACAGTCCACCAAGCTTATCTGCTCTACAAAGATGAGTAGCTGAGTCAACTCTGCAGGGATTCAACCCTCCAGGCTCAAACATCATGAGTGCTTCCTCTCCCTCATTATATAAAACAATTAGTAGGGAGGAGAGAAAGCTGCATTAGAGCTGGCATTTCCTGTGCTCATCCCCTCAGGAATGCCTGTATTTATGTGAGCTGATCTTAAGCCCCAGATATTGGATGCAGACATGGATTCAGATTGCCATCAACCCCAGGAGAAGTGACGAAGTTCAGGCACATCAGTAAAGGAGGCCTGAAATTCAGTGATTTGCTCCAAACCCGGCTGGCATTTTTGGGAGAGGGGCTTCACCTCCTCCTGTTGGGTCAATCTCTAACGAATCCCCCATTAACATACACTGTCAGACACTAAAAATTCAACTTTCAAACCCCCAAAGCAGCAGCATTGCAGGGAGAGAAAGCACAGCTACAATTCCAAAGCAGCTCTGGGCCCAGGAAAACAACTACTACAGCCCAAGTGTTTTCAAGGCTTTTGCCCTTTGGATTTAGCACACACCAGGTTCACTTAAACTCCATTCTGAACTTAGAAACAGAACAACTTGGGCTACAGGATAATGTTCTTGATGAGGTATATGTTGAGGATGTTTAGAGATGTCAGTGCTCTGATAAAAAGTGAATTTTAATCCCATTTAGAGCAATAAAACCACTTAAGCAGTATCTTTCTTGGAAGGCTGAATCATTGCTCAAGCTAAGCCTGATAAGTGTATTGCTTAAAACTGCCTCTTTCTGCATTTAGAGTTGGTAAGCAGAAAATAGAGCCTTCATTTCTCATTGAAGGCTTTATGTCCAGTCCTAATTTACTGCCTTGGAAACTGTTGTCAGGAGAGCATCAAAGGGAGGCAATGAGGGCTGTCAGAGACTGTCAATCTTGAGAACATCTCATTAACTGCCCTGCTAGGACAGGAACAATATCATTTATTCCGAGGCTTTAAGGAAGGGGATCTCCAGACAGATCTTTAGCTGAAAGGTAGCAGGTTTTAAGGTCTCTCTGCTGGACTTGGGAAGACTGGACAGAGTTACGTTTCCTGCAGAAAAGAGCTGAGGAGGCAGGGAGCAGGATATGGAGTTGGCCCGTGGTTTGTTAATTATCTGCAGATTCCCCAACCTCTTTTATTACCAGGACTTAAAACCTGCAAACCCAGAGCCAAAGAGGGTTTGAAGTTCACTCAGCAAAGCAGCTGAATTTGACGGGAATTACTCGAAGTTCACGTAAGGGCTGCAGGACTGGACGAGGAGAGGGGAGAGCGTGGAGGAGGATATTACACTCTTGGATGTGAGTTGCTGGCTAAGGAACATATGAGAGGTGAATAGGCACTAAAGAGCACATTCAGGCTGCTGAGATTTCTCCCGAGTCCCTTTGCCTCTTGGCTGGCTTCAGATTCAGGTCTTCAGATCTTCCTTTGGGTCTCCTGAGGATTTCAGTAGTGCCTGGATTTTGATAGAGCCTAGGCAGAGAGATGGGGGTGAAATTTAAACTCTGAATAAGCCTGTCTGTATCATTATTTTAACCTCCCCATGAAGGGCTTTTTACTCTTGAGGGAATGCTTAGGAGCAGAGCCTTTGCACATTTAGCAGCTTCATGAGCTTAACAAAAAGGTGAACTTTTTGCTGGTCTATGCTGACTCTACTATTTTGGGAGAAACTTTGTTATGGCCATTCCTACAGTATTTTTCACACCTCTGCTGCACATTAGTGTATTCCCTAGAAAAACAGCAAAATATAGCTCATATTACCCTTAAGAAAGGTAGAAATAAAGCAGAATACAGTCAGGTTATGAACAAAATAAATAAAATACTACACTAACCAGAGGAGTTTATGCACAGCCTCAGTGCAAGCCTTGCCTGCAGCCTCAGACTTTACACACAGGCACTGACCCTTGGCCTATGGGGGCCAGAAGCAGCAGCACTGAAGCACAAGACGTGGTGCAACTCAACATTCCTGGCCAGCCCCAGCACTCCCAGGGCTTTGCAGAGAACAGGGGGTTTGAGAGCCGTGAGTTCAGGGCCACTGTGCTGGAGTTTGGGAAGAAAACAAGAGTTAGGAAATGTTATGTTGCCCAGTTTTGATTCCCATCCTGAGCAGCAAGCACTGGAAGAGGAGCAGTCTCACCCAGGTGGGGTTTATCTCTGCTTGCACACACTTGCATCCATCATTTGCCAGATGTTTTCCAGGAATTCAAGGGGATTAACCCGGCTCTAAGAAATTCACAGTTGAACAACATAAAGGAATATGTCAGACACCAGAGAAAGAAAAGGTGGCAGTATTTGCTTCACAGTAATCACCACCGTAAGTCTCCATGGAAGTGTCTCTGTCACAAGGAGGGGGAAGGTGTTAGAGCAGAGACACACACGGTATCCTTAATCTGGTTTGCTGGAATACTGGGAGCAGTGAAGCAGGAGCTGCCAAAATTAATCCTGCACACGCACAAAGCCTCTCAGATTCACTCTGTGAGCTTTGCACTGAAGCCTGGACCACTAAAGCACAGACTTAGCAGCCCTTGAGCTGCCTGGACTAAAGACACTCCGTATGTTTGATTCCAGAGTTGAGTCCCTCTCACCACGGGTGGAAAAGAGGACTTGTAGTCACTGAACTGAATATATCTTGCAAATTCAGTTTAGTTAACCTTCAATGCACATATTTTTATGTCCATTTTTCTCTATCCCAAACTCAGACTGCTTTTTACTAACCATCCTAACAGGCAGGGAGCGACAGCAAACACCTGCCCAGCAGCTGGGTTGGACACCTCAAACAGAAAGAGTTTTCCCTCTGGTGCTGGGTGTGATTGAGGCCTCTGCTCCATGGCAGGTGCAGAAGCACCTCTTCTCCTTGGGTCCTGAAATTATCCTTGTCACCAAGAGGAGAAGGGCAGCTGAGAAGAGCTGTGCTGGCCCTTTTTGACAATTGATGCCACAATAAAACTTTTGGCCTGGTTCCTGGGGCAGGCTCTGCACTGCATGCAGGTACCATGGAATTCTTTAGGTGTTCATCCTCTTTGGATCCTTCCTGGCATCTTTTATAGAGCTCTACAGACAGGCACACATCTCCCCCAGAGATTTAAGGCAGTGCCATTATTAACATTATTTCTCCAACCTCTTGCACAGCAGATGGCTTTAAAGGAGCCACGAGTGATGCAGGTGACCCTCTGCAGACATCCTCTCTTGTGTTGCTGATTCTTCTCAAACAATTCCAACTGCACTGGATCTCCAGTGTGGACTCTGTCCCCATTCCCAGTGGGAGAGCACTCACTGGTGTGTCCCTGTTCAGGCAAGCCAGGAGCAACAGCCCCAAAAGCAGGTTAGAGAGCTGTATGTGCTGTTTGTGTTTGTTTTACTGCAGAGAGCAGTCCCCTGGTTACCCTTTTGCCTCACAAAACATTTTCCTGCGTGCTGGGGTTGGCTCAGCAAAGCTGCCCTGCAATATCCATGTATCCCATGCAGGTGTGTGCAATGGAATGGACCTGCACCACTCATCAAAGGAATCACGGCCGTGCCAGGGTCCTGCCAGGCAGGTGGAGAGGTAAAACACACCCTGCTCACCCCATCCCCACACAGCTCCCTCAAGCACTCTGCCAACTGAACAGACAGAAAATGAGTACATTTTCCTCACTGAATTTTTCCTGTCCTCGTGGTCCTGAGGAAGAGGAAGGCACAGTCCTGATTTTTTTTTTCCTCCAAACATCCAAATCATAAACATGCTCTCTAGGAGACAGAACATTTCCCTGCAAGAACAAAGACAAATCTACAGCCTTGATGACCCCACAGGTGCCATCAAAGGTGCCATCAGAACAGGAGCTGACCACCCTTCAGCAAAGGAAGGGCAGAATGAAGGGACAGGCCACTGCCAGGGGTCTCCAAGAATTCAGTCTGTGCCACAGCTTGGTAGGACTCAGATATGGAACACTTTATGACCTGCTACATATTTAGGGAAAATCTGAGCAAGGAGCTGACTAAAATTTTGGTCCAAGTGTTGGTGCCTCAGTTTTAGAGGAAGGGATCTTTGCAATCTGTTTATGGATTTTATAAGTCAAGCTGGGCCATGCATCATTTCAACTGTGTTTTGTAAAGCAGTAATGCTTAAAGCTGAAAGAAAGAGTCTGCATTTCAAATACTGCATTTCAATGAAAACCGTCCATATTTTCTAAGTCTTCTTACTTTCCATTTTCAAAATCCAATAAATGAATAGACACTAAACGGGGCTGATAGTGGGGAGCCATTGATTCTAAGCAAAATCTGCCTGTGGAAGAAGCTAAAATGGGCTAGAAAATAAGAGAAAATGGATGTCAGGCAGGCATATTTCAGAGACCTGTAAACCAGGCAGGTAATGCTGGGCCAGCAAGAGAAGAATATGTGTATTTTTCTGTCTACCCAACTTGCCCTTAATGCAAGGTGAACAACTTTTAGCTCTGCCTCATACTCCAGCTGCAGTATCAGCTTTTCCAGCCCAGCCTTGCCCACATCAATTCCTGCTCACACGTGCAGGGAGCAGCAGGATAAAGGCCTGGGATAATCACAGCCAGGGCACTCACAATGCCTGGTTTTCACTCTGAGCCAGCCTGTCAGGTGGTGTAAGTTAGCAAAGCTTCCCCAAAACTGGGGCTGGAGTTTTACCCCAGCAACAGCTTGAGGCCTTTGGTCCAACACAGGTACCAGAACCCGTTCTGACCACAGAATTTTGCACAGGCACTTCTCAGGGCTTGATTTAGGTCTCACTGCCTCATAGTCAGGCAGAACTCCCCTAAAGCTGATTGCAAAAATTCGCAGCTCATGTTCAAAAGCCTCCTCCTTTTAACTACACGAGCTGTGTCCATGGAGCAGCACAAGCACGTCAAGACAAGCATTTGAGCACCTGCCTCAAAAAAAACCAGCCAGTGCATCCCTCTGTCATTGTGTTTGTGAATTTGAAGGCCACGGAAGAACATCTGCACTGCCTCAATGCCTACCCTTCAAAAACTTCTCCCACAAACGCATCAGGTAGCCAAGAAAACTTTCGAGCCCCCTAAATTGCTTTCAGCCCTGGATTTGATACTTGTTGTCACAGAGGTCTCAGTGCAGAGAGCTGTTCCCACTTTGTTTCTCAGTGCACAGAGTTGTTCCAGTTGTTTTTAATCAAACTGCTTAATTACAAAACACTGGGGAACTCACTGCTTGCTTTTCAAGTTTGCTCATTAATCTGTGTTAGATTCTACCCAAATGACTGTGGCACCAAGCCAGCCTCTGCCTCACAAACCCAACATTTAAGGAAGTAAATAACCGAAAATGGTTAAAAGGCATAATTATTTTTGTAATGCAACATCTAATTAATCCGTGAAGCTCACTGAAACAAGTGCTAATTGACGAGAATACCTTAACAAGCTTTTCAAAAAGAATGATTAGGCATGGTTGGGAATAGCTGAAATCAAGCTGCAAAGTCACTTTCCCATTTCTGTGTGGAAGCAGAGCGCAGGCAGGGCTGGGAAAGGCTCCTGTCCCCTCGCATGAGCAGCCTGATGCAGCACTTGGCTCCCTGCACCCGTCTGAGGCGTGACACGTTCACCATTATCAGAGACAAGGTCCATCTAATCTGGTATCATTCATCTGCCTCTGCTCGCGGCAGCTCCAATATTGCTGTGTAATGCCGGAGGAATGTGATAATGAAGAACTGACTCATGATGAAGCCATCATCTCCCCAAACCTCCTATGCAGCTAAATGAATCAGGGCTTGCTCGGAGCAGTATCTTGATGTGACTAAGCTCCCACAATAACTCAACCATTCAGCCATTAGGAAGCAACCTGGAACAGCCCAGAATGAGATTTCTGGCAGAGTACCTCCAAGGTAATTTCCCCACGGCAGGCGTGACAAGCATGCCCTCAGGAGATGTGATCTTGTCTGAGAAACGTTGCAGAGAGGACAGGAGTTATTGAAAACACGGCTGAAATGCCTGATCTGCCACAGCCCCAGGAGTGCTGCCATTTCACAGGGATCCTGAAATCCTGTTCCCTGTTCTGCAGCTTGGGAAGATCCAAAAGAGGATTTTAGGAAGTTTATGTGGAGAAGAATATCACCTCCCCAGCATGAGCACCAAGCTTGGACAGGGTTTCTTTGTCCTGTGCTGGGGATCTGCCCTTTGGAGGTGCCGCTGCAGGGACAGGGATGTCACCAGGCTGTGCCCACCCGCTGCTCCCATGACTCCACAAAACCAGGGCCAGCCCACAATTTCCAGGGAGAAGAGTGAAATCTTTGAAAAACCCTGACCATTTGAAAGCAAAATAACTGCTACTGGCTGCAAGTATTCCTTTTTATTATTTTCTCAGGAGATTTTCCTCTTATCTTCAAATTCAACCAAGCAGTCCTTTTTCCTTTTTTTTTTTTTATTTTGTAGTAACAACTGACATACAAGATCAAACCAGCCTCTGGTAAATGATTCTGATTTCAGCCACAGCCCACTGATTACTCCACTTTGCTGCTACAAGCCAACTATTATGACAAAGGAAGAAATATTGAAGTGAGTTCAAAAAATCTTAGAATACACACCCAAAGTATTAGCTGTTTTCCAAATGAGTAAACATAATAAAACAAATTTTGTTTATACAGTGCTGGAAATAAGGAGCCCATGGAATCTATGCTTAATTGTACCAAAGTGAAGAAAAGCTGTGACAGATCCACTGGTGTTTGACATGCACAGAGATGGATGGGTATCACTTGAGACTCTCCAGAATTGTTTTTATTTTAAGAAGCCTAAAGTACAAAACAGCATCTGAATGTCTCATTGTTTTATTAGATTGTTAAGGTGTCCTTTTGTCTGCCTTTCTAAGAAATGCTTTTCTCAGGATTGCTCTCCCTCAACTGATTGTGTCCGATGGTGAGGATTAAATAAATGTTTTTGCAGATACGCTGCTCCCTTCCAATCTCTCTTATCACAGAATTATTGGCTGTGAGGGCCCTCTCATTGTCCTGCTCAGCGTGGGCCCGTGGCCAAGGCTGGCTCAGGTTTAGCCAAAGCTCCACATCCACCAAGGATGGAGCTTCCACAGCCTGTCTAGACAGCCCATCCCAGGCCTGGACTTCCTTTCTAGGGAAAATTCTCTGCCTAATATTCAACTTTGAGTTTCCAATCAGCTCTTTTACAGCCCATGAGCTCTTGTTTTACTGTCTGGCACTGCAGCATCTCCCCCAGCTCGGTACCTCCACTCCAAGGAGCTGTGGGGTGCTCACAGGGATCTGCTCCATCCCCTCCCAGCCCAGCCTGATACCTCAGGATTTAGCTTTTATATTTTTCAGATCCTGTACTGCTTTAGTGTATAACTCTAAAACTCCACAGCCTGTCAGCTACTGTCCCCCCATTTTATTCAGACAAAACAATTCCTCTCTAGACCTGAAATTCAAGGACACCTCACTGTCTCAGGCCCTGAAAAATGTAAACAGTGATTTGGGAGGGATAACTTGGAGTAAATTACTTCATTACCTGAAGCTGTAATTGGAGGATTAACCCCTGATACGTAAATGAACCAGATTTATAATTGTGTGAAAAACTCATGACCATCGTCCATCTTGGGTGAAGCCCCTTGGAGGCTTTTGACAGCCCAAGGTGTACCTATTGAAGATCTTTAATAAATACCTATTTTTATTTTCTTAATCTGGTCTAGCCTCTGTTCTAGGTACCCATCCTAAGGCATCAAGCCCAGTCCTTTTGTCTCCCACAATAACGTCAATGGCTTTGTCCTGGATCCTTTCCCTTACACTCGGAGAACAGCAGCTCCCTATTTTCCAGGACAGGAAAAACTTGAGGAAGGAAACAGCACTTTCACTCCACCAGGCCCCCACTCCCTGAAACTGGGTCTTGCTAACAAATTTCCCACTTTTTAATTTGGGCAAACACAGGATGCCAGCAGCCAGTCCTCCAGCTGGCTGTACCTGACAGTTTGCTAATTGTGCATTATCATTTTACAATTGGAATTATGTTGCCATTGGATCACCAAGTCCCCAATCCATTCAGGAATAAAACAATGCAATAGAGCTGAAGTGGAATAAATGAGTCTTTATCCCAATTTTCTCATATGGGCCTTTTACAGCTGTTACAGTAACATCCATCTGTCTGTTGTATTTCTGATGCCATTCTCTGCTCTGATTTGAACAGCCATGGCCTCCTTTCATCCAAATGAAGGATTTGTGTGGGAACAGCTGGACTGCTGCTCGCAGCTCCCAGTCCATCACTCCCCTACTACTGTGGAGCAAGGAGAAGGGAGCATAACTTTGTGTGCTGCTTCACAGGACTTCAAAGAGAAACCTGGCCTTCATCCAAAATGAGTTTATTGTGGTTTTACCAAACCAAAAAGCTAAAAAAACCCTCGCAAATAAAGCCAGCCCCAAACCATGCGATTGATTTATTTCGATGCTTCATTCAGCAACTTTAAAATAGGAAAAAGATGCTGGAATTCTTACAAGGATCTGGACCCAAATACCTCACAAATGATACTGAAATCACCCTCTGCCAGCATTTACGGAGGTTTTTTCAGTCCCACTTTATGGATTAAGGGTTGAGTGAGAAATGTCAACAAGGTCTGACAATGCTGGGGAAGCCAAATCTTTGCTCCCCTTGATCTCTGTGCATCAGTTCAGATCCACACTTGCCACATGAGCCTTCCTCCTCACTGCTCCATCAGCTGGAGCTCTATGCCAGGAGACACCCCAGTGTAACCTTGATTTAATGCCTGAGATGTCTTGGTTTCTAGAAATTCCTTTCCCAGGCGATTTTCTGTAAACAAGAGAAATGTTTTTGTAACTGTACCTATGTTTATCCATTCTTTCTCACAGGAGAGGTTTCTTGACAAATATCTGTTTTAACCAATGTGATTGAAGAGGTTTGCCTTTGTTTCACCAATCAAAATAGTCTGTGTAAAATGGTATATAAGAGAGTCACGTCTCAAAAATAGTCATTTTTTTTATAGCCTTCTGATCAAGAATCTGTGTCGTTGTTTGGTTTACAACAGCGATACCCCAGGAGCACCCAACAGCAGGAGAAATGCCCGGGCTCCAAAACATCTTTGTGTTCTCAGAGATGAAAACAGAGACAATGTGATTTGAGGAGGATGCTGTGCACAAAAGCTGGAGAGGGTGCTCACCTTGACCCACCTACACCAACCAACCCAGAGCTCCACTGGTTCTGTCCCAGCAAAGAGTGTCTGTCCAAAATAATGACATAATCCCATCAAATTTGAGTGCCACTGCCTGATTCAGTGTGGTGATCTCAGGTAGAGCTCCCCTTTGGATTCCTTGCCATCCTCCTCACCCTGGAATAAACCAAAAACGTACTGCAAGGTCAGCTAAAGAACAATTATTTTTTATTGAATAGTTATTTTAATGTATATTTTATATAGATTTCTGTAGAATAACTACTCTTAAGGAATATTATTAAAGAACTAGAGCAGAACAAGTATAGCTCAGCTTCATGGTTAGGGGAAACCACTAAAGACCAGTTCAATACTGGTTTGAGTGGTCACACACGAAGCAATTAATGCTGCTTTCACCAGACAACACACAGGATGTTTCCCTGGAATGTTCTCAGCACTTAAAAGTTGGCTTGCAGTTATCAGCTCAGTCTTGTGGCCCAAGGAAGGAACAGAGAGGAATTAAGCCTTTTCTATTATTATTTTAAAAAGAATCGTCAATTTTGGGGCCGTCTCCAACACTTCCCTATTTCCCTTTGAGTGGAGCTGAAATTATGTACTGCTTTTGGACCAAAATTCGTGAGATCTCAGGGAAACAAATTCCTGCACAAAGCCAGGCCAGAGGTCTGATATGGGATCCTGAAAGACTGAGGCAAGTCAACAACCATTCCAAGAAAAAAAACACAAGATGCCCAAGCTTTTACCCACAAAAAGAACTGGCAGCTGGGGAGACAAGCATCCCTTTACCTCTTACTTCCACGATTTATAATCCAGTCCAAGGATCCAGTCACACTTCTGCCCCGTCCAGCCCCAGCAGGGCCCACAGCAGCAGGAGCAGTGCTAATACACAGCTTTTCCAAGAGCACTGGGCACAACTAATGCCGCATTAATTGCTGTGTGAGAGCCCTCGTTAAGTCAATAAAGATTAGAGCACAAATCTGAAAACTGCAGTAACCAAAAACCTGCTCAATGTGCACTAAGTGATGCATTTACCCAGCGTGGCTCAGTCTCTCTCACCCTCCCCTGACCTCTCCTACCCTCGCTCCATACACATCACTCTGTAAAACACAAATTAAAATTCAGTTAACATTCCTGGAGACTTCAATCACAGGGCTCCAAACCCCTACATCTCTCAGCAAATGCACTCATCTCCCAGTTCTGAGATGAGCACAATTTTTATTTTTATTATTTTAAATGTTCTTGCCAGTTTCCATTGCAAATCGTGCGACGTCTGGTGAGCAAAATGAAAGGGTAGAACATTCTCATGCTTTGGGAAAGATATTCAGTGTGGGAGAAAAAGTTTCTTAGAAGAAGTTGCACTCTTTCTAAAAAGAAAAATACAGTACATGCTTGGAATGGAATGAATAGAACAGAAAAGATGACATTAAGAGAGTGGTGTAGAGAATATTTTGATGGTGGCCATAAGAGCTGAAGATGTTTCTATGCTACGCTGGTAACACAGAAACATCTGGACGAGGAAGAAATCAGAGAAAGGAGCCTTTATTACAAAGCCTGGCAGGAAATGAGAGTGTTTACTTGCTGAAGAGAATACAGCGAGTGTTTATGCCCTGTTCATACAGAAAATCATGATTGCCATCCTCACATTATGGCTGCCCCAGGCAGATACATTCAGGCTCCAAACTAAACTGAGCTGACAGAAATAAACTTCACTTCTTATGTGTGGCTTTGCACAGGGCTTCAGCTGCTGCCTCAGCGCTGTTTGTGCTTCAGGATCTGGGAGCAGCAGCAGCCGGCACAGGTCAGGAGGGATGGGGAGGCCAGGCGTTAAAAATCTTCCCATNTGCTCCATCCCTCTGCTCATCTTGCTCTTTTGACTGCTTAGTGTCCATAGCCTAAATTAGGCACCATTTCTGGATTTTGCTAATAAGCATTTACCCCTTTACTTGACAATCCCTGGCTCTGCTGAGTCTGGTTTTGTAGGAGTTTGTATCAGGACCTGCTCTGTGGGGCCAATTCTCCCTAATGTTTATAGGGAGTATAAGTGACACATCTTCACCCTGGGAGCTGCAGCACAGTCATTTACATTAAAGTGAGTTTAATTATCCACAGTCAAATTTAGAAACACTTCTGCTTTGATGGATGCAGCTACTACATGCAGTGCAGCAGAAAATCATGGCTAGGGCATGGTTAGGCATTCAGAGAACAGAACAGCAGGGTTCAGCTTTAATGATAATTCCACAGTGATCTCTAGGACTTCCTTTTCAGCCCCTCCTTATTTATAACCAAGGTATATAAGCTATACCATGAGCAGTATCTTTAAAAATGTTAAAAAGTAGAATATTTGGGCTCTGTAGAAGGCTCAGATTGGCATCTCCCAGCAGAAGAGAGTGAATGAAACAAGTCATGGTTCAGAGCAAAAGCAAGGGCTGGGGATGTGGGGTTTTTCCTATTCAAAGCACTGTGATCAGCTTTGGGAGCTAAGCACAGGCTTAGAGCAATTTCACATAAATACAGGAAGAACTGATGACAACACTTGGGAATAATCACAATGAGTCAAAGCTGCAGAAGTCTTCCCAATGCTGCAGGATCACTTGGAAAAACAATCTCTCATTTTCCTAAGACAGTAAGTGATGATAAATGAGGACTCATTTATTAAGAGGGAACTTTGCATCCAGTTTTCTTCTCCGAAATCGCAGCAGAGGATGGAGGTCACAGGATGCGGAGCACCTTCCTAATGCAATAATTCCAACAGGTTCGTGGGACCAAGATGAGAATAAATCTTATTGATAGCTTTGTTTAACACCTTGAAGGGCTCTGCAGCTCCAGAAAAGACAGCAAGAAGAAGGATATTTATTTTAAACACAGCTCATCTCATCTGACCTCACTTTCCTGAGGTTCAAATAGAAGAATAAGCACATCTCAAGGGAAACCCTTAAACTCAAAAAATCTGTAATTAAAACTAGAACACATGTGAGCGCTGAAGGCTGTCCATTGCCTCTGCCAGGACGGCCACGAGCTTTAGTCAATCAAAGGATTTATTTTTTTTCCCCTACAATGCAGTTAAAGTACAAACCAACCCAAATTCAAGTAGGCAGCTGAGATGACATCTCCCTCCTGCCATGGGCTGCCACCGAGTTCATGCACAGCCCTCATCTCTCTCCCTCCTCTTTTTCCTCACTTACAGGACATTATCACACTCCCCGTACAGGACTGGTGCGAATTGAAATTCCTCGAGGCTGGTGCAGAGATGATGGGGAATGCAAAGCATCCCGACGAGCCGCAGCCAGCCCTGCACGGGAGGAGAATTACAGTCGGGTGGTGGCACAGGGGAAATTATGAAAGCAATTCAGAAGCATTGTAATAAAGTACAATGCACTGTAGCGCTGCTCAAATTCAAACCAGGAATGAATTCTTTCATATGTTAAGTGCTCCCTGAAGTAGAGCGCTGCCTGAAGCGCGAGGCCCTGGCTGGGGGCACCGTGGTACATGCTGGAGCTGGGGCTGGGTGCCTGACACAGGGCTGCAGCTCAAATTCGAACTGACATGCCCACAGCTCCGGAGCTGTCTGAGCCACAAAAGCCAAATTAAACATTGCTTCAGCTGCAACTTAGCCTTTGTACCTTCCAAGCCATTATATTAAGGAGCAGTGTCATTTACGAGCTGGCCGTGGGGAAGGGCAGGTGTCTAACACTGAGAAATCATTGCAGCTCGGGGTGATAAATCCAGTCTATAAACTGCGAGCAACAGAAATGAGCTCCACATTCGATCCCACCCCTTCCCTTTCTTTTTGCCTTTGCTGGGATAGATGCTGAGCTCCAAACCTGAACAGCCTCCTTTGGTGGCAGTGGCACAGCTGTAAGCTGAGGTCACATCAGCATGATCCTGGCAGCCGGCTCCAATACCTGCTGAATTCAATGGAAACCTTTCAATGGGCTTCAGCGAGCTTTGGTTTACTCCCCAGGTGACACTGCATGTCTTTTTTTCCTTCTTTTAAGCCTCACAGTATCAGGCAGTTAAAAGTGTTATTTAATCTCCAGCCAGCTTGAGTTGTCTCCTCAGCAGGAAGCTCCATCTCACCAACAGACCTTGGAGCCTTCCCCTGTGAAGCAGCAGAGAGGAACATGTGTCACTTGGGGCTGCTTTAGTCATCCTTTCCTGGGGGGTGCTTCCAATGGATCCTGATATCCAAACATCAGTTTAGAGGGGCACAGGAGGCAGCTCTGGCCTCCCAGCCCAGCCCCAGGGAGAAGGTGGATCATTAAAACCCTCCTGGCTGTTGTCTCAGCACAGGGGCTTGTCCACACTCCTCCCTGGGCGTTTAGGGGGTGGGAGGGGACCTCGGAGACACCACAGAGCCACTGAGTGCTTTATCTTCAGGGAATACAGCAGTGATACTGCTGATAACAGCAACAACAGGTGCCCTCAGCCCCTCGAGTAGCTCAGCCAGTCAAGGTGCTCTGTTCACATCCATCCTCAAGCATTCCCAAATTAAGCCTCTCTTCCAAGGGCCTGGCAGCCACGTGTGGCACGTGTGCTCCTCAAGAATGTACAAGTGCACTTCTACTGCAGGGAGGTTATGAACATACAGAGCTTGCAGAAGCAGAATACAAATTCTCTTTGCTAACAACCTAAAAATTACATGGAAACTGGGGTGAAGAAGCAAACCTAACTAATGTTTTTTATTTTTTCTATCTAGCAAGCCAGAGGAGTGATCTGCTTCCAGAACTGGAGGCAGGTCAGCAGCAATACCAGCCATGCTGCAGAGGAGTGATTTTCAGACCATTTCCTGAGGGGACACCTCCCCAGCAGCTCCGTGTTCCTCTTTCCATGGTGCTAAACTGAGGAGGATGAACTTGGTTGCCTGGTGCACCCTGACTGCCCCTGTCCTGCCACCTGCAGCACCCTGTGACACTGCAGTCCCAGCACCTGCTCAGTTCCTGAAAACACCCCATTACTGCTCCTTGNCTTGAAATCAGGGCTACAAGTGTTGGTCACAGATCTTCCCAGGATCCTGAAGTCACCAGGACCACAGGACTGGCAGTGGATTCCCTTTGGTGCTTGCCCTTTGCCCTGGTATTTGTGGTGCCACCTCTCAGGCTGTCACAGGGTGAGTGCAGAATCCTCTCCCACACATCTCACACCCCCTGTGTGACAGCTCTTTCTCACAGAGGCATTTGGGCTCAGTTTAAAACAGGCTGTGCTGCACACAGCCTTTCTGCAGCAGTGCCTGCAAAATGCTCACACTGCCTGAACGTGGTGAAACACAGGCTGTGTGTCAAACCACACAGCTACAGGGGACTGCTGCCCACTGCTTTGAGTCTCAGCGCGTGTAATTAGTGAGTAGCAATCTTGGGTGATACACTAGGCATACATTATGCCCATCTGCATGAGTGGTCTCATTTCCTTACATTTACAACCTGCAAAAACCATGAATAAACGTGGNTCTCTTTGCTAACAACCTAAAAATTACATGGAAACTGGGGTGAAGAAGCAAACATAACTAATGTTTTTTATTTTTTCTATCTAGCAAGCCAGAGGAGTGATCTGCTTCCAGAACTGGAGGCAGGTCAGCAGCAATACCAGCCATGCTGCAGAGGAGTGATTTTCAGACCATTTCCTGAGGGGACACCTCCCCAGCAGCTCCGTGTTCCTCTTTCCATGGTGCTAAACTGAGGAGGATGAACTTGGTGCACCCTGACTGCCCCTACACCCTGTCCTGCCACCTACACCAGCCTGTGACACTCTGCAGTCCCAGTACCTGCTCAGTTCCTGAAAATACCCCATCACTGTTCCTTCNCTTGAAATCAGGGCTACAAGTGTTGGTCACAGATCTTCCCAGGATCCTGAAGTCACCAGGACCACAGGACTGGCAGTGGATTCCCTTTGGTGCTTGCCCTTTGCCCTGGTATTTGTGGTGCCACCTCTCAGGCTGTCACAGGGTGAGTGCAGAATCCTCTCCCACACATCTCACACCCCCTGTGTGACAGCTCTTTCTCACAGAGGCATTTGGGCTCAGTTAAAAACAGGCTGTGCTGCACACAGCCTTTCTGCAGCAGTGCCTGCAAAATGCTCACACTGCCTGAACGTGGTGAAACACAGGCTGTGTGTCAAACCACACAGCTACAGGGGACTGCTGCCCACTGCTTTGAGTCTCAGCGCGTGTAATTAGTGAGTAGCAATCTTGGGTGATACACTAGGCATACATTATGCCCATCTGCATGAGTGGTCTCATTTCCTTACATTTACAACCTGCAAAAACCATGAATAAATGTGGACTTTATGATTTTTTTTTTAATTTTTTTTTCCTTTGCTTTCCAGTAAATTTCAGGTTTGTAACTTGGCAGAGGGAGCCATTGTATTTAACCACCTGTGCAGGCATTAACGAAACACTTCAGCTTTACGACCAAGAAAACACAAAGTGCTAACACTGCTCACAGAGATGTTTGGGCACCTTCCAGCTCCTAGCAGGACGAGGTTGTGAATGTGCAGCACCTCCGCGCAGCCTCTGCTCTCCCTCACCGTGCAAGGGGTGGGAGTTGTGCCTCGTGCAGGAGGATTTACGGGGTTAGAGCCATTCCCAGGCAAAATCTGTTGCGAGGAAAGGTGCAGGCAGGGCTTTGGGGAGGTCACAGCCTCTCTGTGTGCTCTGCGTGCTTGACAAAGGTTGTTTGAGAGCTGGAAGCCACAGAGGCTTCCCAGCTCCCTCCAGCAGGAGTTCCCACTTGTGTTATTGGTAATATTTCATTGAAAAGCATCCCCAGGCCTGGCCAAAGCAACAGCCTGGTCGTGTGAGGGGTTTCACACGCACTCAGGTCACGAGTGGCCCCGTGCCTGTGCTGACAGCAGGCAAAGAAAAGCTCATGGACCACATTCCCTAGGGGGAAAGTTGAAACCCACAGGGAATAAATGACTTTACTGATGGCAACCCAGGTCACAGGCAGCACCAGGGTCTGAATCGTTGCACACCAATTCCAAGATTCATTCCTTAACTCCAGCACTCTCCTTAGCTACTGCTGGAGCAACAAAGGCCATGAGAGCTGGCTGCAGAAAAACACTCACATTCTTCCAAGCTAGAGACATAACACAGAGGGAACCCTTAGAACTGCAGGAGAGGCAAATCTATACCATGGCCTGGCCTTTCTTGGACTCTCTCCAAGCCCTTGCTGTTGAACAGCCCAGGGATTTTGATTTCAGAGCTGTCAGGTTTCAATTAATTCTCGGTGTTTTGTTGGGCTCTGATCTGAATTTCTCCTGTAGAACCCAGAGCAGGGTGTGCTGTGCCCACTCTGGAGTGCATGTGAGCAGCATGACCTCTACATCCAAGCTGATTTGACAGGGACAGCTCTAAAACTTAAACCAGAGCTGGGCTGTGGCTGGACCTCCCCAGCCCAAAGCCCTGGGCCCGTTGTCCATAAAATCCGTGTCGTTCCAAGGCTCTTCCCTCGCACAGCAGAGCCCAGAAGCCCCTGTGAAATGGTCAGTTCAGAGTCAGTACAAATAAACTGACATTGCTCCAAAGTGAGATCATTGGCAATTTATTCCTGCCCGAGCCCTACCAGAAAGAAAACAGTGTTTCATGTTGGGGCTTTTTTCCTCCTCTCTCTCGCTCTCATTTCTCATCTCTCTGCTATTTCCATGTGCTTCCCACCACACTGTGATTAATCTTTTCTAAGGCCTAAGGGACTGGAGGAAAGAGGTAAGTCAGACTCTATCAAAGACCCTACACAGAGGCAGCCAGGATCTGCCCCAGCCTTTGTGGGGCTCGTAGCATTCCAAGAAACATTTTCCATCTTCAGAAGTTATAGAGAGTCAGAACTTTTACAGCTCATTAGTAAATCATTAATGAGATATTCCCTTTACCTCTCAACAAGCTCCTTGCTGCCCTCCCCCAAACCAATCCCAAAAATCCTCCTGTGAAAAGGAGCGTTTTGTTTTTGAGGCCCTGTAAATGCCCAACTCCTCCTTTTCTTCCACTCCCCAGCACAACATTTTCCAAGAGCTGAATTCAAACCCACCAAAGCTCCTTCAGGGAGGTGCAGAGCTGGAGCCAACCTGCCTGGCACAAGCAGAGGGGTTGCCACACATGCACCTACCATGCCCAAATTCTGACTTTCTAGAAAAAAAACCCACCAAAAAGACTCCAACCAAATAATTAAGAGCTGGTGGAAGTCTGGGAAACGCCAGACTCCAGCACGGATCCCAAATCCACACAGGGAATTTGCCAGCCTGGCCATCAATGTCAACTCCAGTGAGGAACAGGAGTAGCTTTTGTGGTGTTTGTCAGTAAAGCTCCTCCAATGCAGCCCTAGAAGAGCAAATTTATCAGCACTTCTCATACACTGGATGGTTATCAAGTGACATCAGCAAAAGCAGTTTCTGTCAGTATAAATTATGCCTATTCCACGAGGATCAGGGAAGCACAGGTGTTTCAGAGGAACAGGTGCAAAACAGGTCTGGAGCTCCTGCCCTGAGCAAATAATTCCATTTTTTTCAGAGGAGCACTTGCAAAAAGGGTTCTGTACAACTCAAGAGCTGCAGGAGACAGAGACTTGGCTGAAATACTTGAAAAGAAATGGGCTTCCAACAGATATTCAGCTCCAAGAAACTCTTCCACCCTATTTACAAAGATTTGGGGTCTCTATTAGATCCAAACCTCACAATATTGCACTTGGCTTTTAGGAAAAAAAAAAGTTTAGAGAAATAACTTGTCTTCTTGTCTTGTGGCTTCTAGTTTTCCTTACTTTTTATTAAATAAAAGCATCTCCCATATGTACCTCATGGCATGTTAAGACTTATTCCTGTGCTTGCCATGGAGTATCTGTAACCATTTACAGTGTTTTGGTGCGGTCATTCTTGCAAAATTATCAATAATCTCACACTACTTGACTGTATCCCTGAAGTCTGAGCTGCTGACACCTTCTGATTGAAACCAGAATTCCCTGATAAAGAAAAAAGGCTGTCCCTGGTTTGAGAGAGGGAAGTCAGAAAGTATTAGGTTGCTGAAAGATTAGAAGGAAAAGCAAAGAACTCCAAGTATGTTCTATATTTCAATATCACAGGGAATATGGTACTTGGCTGTAAAGTTTTAACATATCACTGATAATAACAGGACACGTAAGAGCTAAGCCCGAGTCAGAAAGCATCAGGGCCTAGAAGATGATTAGAAATTCAGAGCTCAACTTAGTTTTGTGTTTTAAAAGTAAATCCAAACCAACTCTATTCCACGTAGATTTGTCTGAACAATTTTAACAGAGATATTGTCAACACCGGAATATTTCACTCAGGACGTGGCCTCCCATGACATGACCCCTCTGCAGCTCTTCCAGAGGTTCCCCTGTGCCTGTGGGTTGGGGAAAACGTGCTCAGATCTCACCTGGGACAGAGTTTATTTTTGTGTGGGGCAGGAACGGCAGCTTTGGCTGCTCAGGGAGGAGAGACCAGCATGGTCACAGCAGTGCAGTGACCAAACAGTGCCACATGATCCAGGGGCTTGAGTTCAGTAAATCCCTTTTTAAACCTGAGGGAGGAGAGAAATCAGTGTGAAGATGAAGGGTTGCCCCACAGCTTCTCAGGAAGGAGGGTCTGGTGCTGAGCTGGGACCACATCTCAGTGCCATCACATCACCTTTCTCCAGCTGCTCCTTCTGCAGTCCAACCTGGGCCCCAGGGCAGAAATTCTGCCCTTTTCTCTAACATCAGGTTATCATCTGTACAGAAACAACGAGCTGGAGTTCAACCCCAGCGAGGCAAGGTCTTGTGCATCCTGGTAAAGGGTCCAGCACCCATCCTACAGACTTCTGAATGTTTCATTAGAAACTAAATCCTACAGACTCCCACCTCAATAAATGAACACAGCAGCTGCAAGGCAGCAGAGGCAGAAAAAATGTTTGTGATGCTTCACTTGGAGAACATTAAGACAGCAGCTGGCAGCCTTTTCTTTTTAGGATACTACTGAGATGCCCCAGTTATTCAATGGAAAGCTACACAGAAAAGCAAAATATTTCTTAACTTGCCAAAGTGCAAAGAGGGAAACCAGACAAGATGGAAATCAGCGATTTTACCCTGACAGTGTTATCAAATCTTTCCTAATGGAACCACGTGCAGGATAAAAGTGATCTATTGTCAGGACAAGTGTTCTGGTTGATTTCAAATCAAGCTAATTCCAAAACCAAAGCACAACTGGTGGAGCCCTTGTTTATGTGTGGCAAGAATTAAATCCAGAACAACTCTCTGTTGGAAGCTTCATACTTTTGCCATCAACACTTTTTGGGGCTTTCCTTGCTTTAACCTTTCTGGGTTTTGATAGGGACTGGGCTCTCTGGTTAAGGTGGACTTAAACACTGCTGTGCCAGAGGAGCTGACACGAGGGTGGACTCAGCCCCCACAGCCTTGGTGGGGACAAAAATGAGCTTTTTTGGGGGGTGAGTTGCAAGGTCCAAGCCCATCATCCCTGCTGATGGTGCCCACGTGCCCAAGGATCCAGCACACAACCCCACTGCCCGTCCTTTTTCCCCAGGCCCCTGTGTCCCTCCTCCACTCCTTTGGGGCACGGGGCTGTCACCTCATCCACTGCTCTGTGTCCCTTGTCCTCACAGGGACACCCCTCCCTGCAGGGACGTGGTTTGGTGGTGGATTGGCAGCGTCAGGGTTGGACTGATGATCTCAGAGACCTTTCCCAACCCAAATGCTCCTGTGACAGAGGGGAGGGGACAGCAGGGGGGACAGGCTGCAGGGAGGATGGAGCTCTGAGCAGCCTGGTCCACTGGAAAATGTCCATGTTCATGGGAGGGGAGGAATGAGAAGGTTTTTAAGGTCTCTTCCAACCCAAACCATTCAGTGATAGCAGAAACAAAGAGGTACATGAGGAATAAATAGTTTTGAATTAGGCCATGTTTATGCAAACCAAATGAAGCAAGAACAGCTACAACTATTTAACAGCCAAGCAAAACCGGCCCATTAAGAGATATTTGCATTTTAAAAGGGCCCAAAGAGACCTATTTTTCTATTTTATTTCTTCAAACATCTTTTTTGAGGGAAAGGGCAATTTAGCTCAAATTTTCCTTAGGTTTTTCTTTACTGAGCACAGTCTGGTTTTTATTGGGAAGAGAATCATCTTTTCAGGAAAGTTATTAACAAAAGCAAGCTAGATATGCTCTATTAAAATTTTAAATAATATATGAATTCATTTGCAAAATGTGAAGCACTAATAACCTCGGCGTATTTTAGTCAGATGCACTTTAAGAACAATTCTTTTCCTCCACAAAAAGCATTTTCTATGAACAACTTAAATCAGCTCTATTAGCAGTTTTAGAAACAGGAATGTGGTAAGGAAGACAATTCCAGGCAGAAAAAAGCAGACATTTGTTGGGGGAAAATTAAGGGAATGTAAATCATTTTCCAATAAATATTCCATACAGAATATTCTGCTCTGTGATATACAATACTGTCTTTTTCCAGAGATATTGCATTCCCTCCCTGTGGATGCTGAAAGGGATTGCAGTATTAAGTTTCAATTGATTGTTAACAAAACCCCTAGCCTGTTCCTACTTTTGATTCAATCCACTTAGAATGGCAGGCTGAGCTCTTCTAATCTCATTTTAATTTTCCATGGGGGACTAAGTGTCCAAAATCCTTGTGAGGGGGCTGGAAATTTCAGCTGTAGGATGCAACAACCTGATTCAAAGTCAACTGAGAAAGGCACTCCTTTGGATTAGGTCCCTGATGGCCCTGGAAGGCTTTGGAAAATGCCCTGAATTACCATTTTCTCCTAAAGCAGGATATCATTCTGCCCATATCAGGCCTCCAAACGCAGTTAATTCTCAGCCTTTGGAAGGAAAAGGATGCCAGTGGAACAGTCCCACGTTACAGTTCCCTGGACTGCTTTTCCTCAGTTTGCCATTCCTGATGCCAGTCTGGATTCCCGGGTGCCACATCAGCTTTCCAGACTTTGAATATCTAATAAGTGCCTGAACCCTACCCCATGCTTCCTATGCATGCAAGTACTGCAGGGGAAACACAATAATCATTCCCCAAAATCTTATTCTTGGCCTGCCCTGCTCTACCTGTGTCATCCCATCCCCCTTTTTTATCCCCTGCCCACCCCAAAACCTGGCAAGGTCACAGGGAGTTTCCTGTCTGGGCAGATTCTCTCTCCTTTCACTGGATTTCACCTTCAAGAAAAACAAAACAGCCACAAAAGCAAAACAAATAAGAAAACAAGCATCCCGAGCACTTTGGCTTCTCGAGTCCATCTACTCAGGCTCTGTAAATCTCATCCTGGCTATTTCTCACAATCTCTGTGATCCCACCGATCTCTGAAGTGCCAGGCTGGCGTAGAAGGAGGGGTTTCACACTTGGCAGACGTTTGGGGACAGCCTCAAAGCCTTGTTTCAACATCGCACATCCTCCATGAAACACCAAGCCCTTGAGCGGCAGTTTCACTGTGCTGCCCCACCTTATCTCCCTCCCTCTCTGCATCCTGCTCCCTGCATTTTCAACACTGGTGCCATAAATCCAGGAAATTCCTGCTGCGTGTTCAGATGAAGAGGTTTCACAGTGATGGTTCAGACCATCATATCAAACTCAGGATAAATATATTTTACAGGTCAGTGCTTGGCCCTGTACCCAACAAGACACACAACAACCCCAGAAGTCAGTCAACAACCCAAGAACCAATTCCAGAAACCCAGGCCCCAAACCCACGCCCAAGCCCTGCTCAGTCCCTCTCCTCAGCAGCTTTATTCTTCAGACTTAATGAGACAGATGCAAACAGCAGGCACTTATTCTCTAATTAACCAATTTGGCTGCCACTTTAAGATCATTAACCCAATGTTGCTGGGTCAAGATTGCACACCAAGTGCAATTCCTTCTATCCCTTTCATTCCTTATCTGTGCCAGGCTTGAAAATCAGCCTCTTCCCTCCATTCCCCAACCTGAGTACAAACCATCTTTGCTCACTCACTGCAGCACCTTACCAGATGCATTCCTGAGATCTAAAAATAAGCTTGTTAGATTATTTGACAGTCAAAAATTAAATAAAATTGGAAGTAGTAATTATTTTCTTGATTATTTAATGTGGGCCAGACTTTTATCAAAATATTTTGACATGAGAAGATTTGTGAAAATAAATAGGCAATCAGCAAGTCATTGCTAACAGAAAAGGCTCTTTTTTTTCCAGGGAAGGAAGTATATATTACCTGTCAGTGCCATGAGAGAGTCTCATGCTTTAAAAGATGATGTGTTAACAGCATTTTATCTAGAAGACAGCCGAACAGACAGCTCAACATCACCAGGTGACAGATTCATGCAGTGCCACACTGAACATGGCAGAAACACTGCACTGCTCAAATATCAGTGAATTCTAAGAGTTCAGGAGCTCCTGGGGGGCAGCGGCTGGAGGATGGGTCTGAGCTCAGCTTGGTGAGAACCCCAATCATCAGTGCAAGAACACTGGGAAAAAAAAAAAAATCACCATCATCCATCCCCTCTTTTCTTATCCTAAAAACTCTCCTCAGAGGAGCCACAGAAGTGTTTGTGTCAAATGTGAAGGAGGGAGCTCGGCCAGCCTTGTGCCACCCAGCAGGTCAGTCCTTTGCCTAAACTTGTGGAGTTCCGTCTCCTGGCCCTGTCCAAGATGGGACATCTCTGCTCAAGGCAGATCTCTGTCATAGCTGGTTTGCTCATCTGAACTCGCCATTTGTACTCTGAGTGTGCGAGTGCCAATGTCAGTGAAGCATTTCTTGTTTCCTATCCAGGCAAACCTGACTTTGGAGATGATCTTCTGGAGAGTCCTGGGATCTGCAGCAGCTCTGCTGTTCAGTGTTAACCAGGAATACACAGAGCCAGATTTTTATAGCACAAACAGCTGCTAGAATTATTTGCTTCTCCTTTCTTAAAAAGAAGAGTAATAACATATGAAATGGATTTTATCTGCTTTAGGGATAGAATTAATATCATTTTCCTATGCCTGTCTCTTTTTTGGAACCGCTTTACATAACATTTCCTAGAAACACTCTCCATATGCACATCCAGCTCTCCACACCAGCAAGACATTTCAGCTGGGCTGACTGGGACGAGGGGGAGGAGGGAGCCATCCCCACCCCTCTGCTGGCACCAGCACAGGGATGGGCCGTGGCTGGGCCAGGTGAATCGCTCCCATCAGACCTCCACACAGTGGGTCTGCAGAGATGACGTTCAGCACACAAAACACACACACCTCAGCTTGGAGAGGCCTCATTTAGCATCTGGTGTGGTGTGTCAGATTCCATTTGAGATACTGGGCTCCAGAGAGCAGTGGGAGAAAACAACACACTCCAGAGTCCGTGTGTAACATGAGGAGTTAATCCCACACAGGCATTCATCTTTTCAAAGCACATATTCCTGACAGTTTTGGAAAGCACGCTTACCATTTCCATAATGTTTGAAAACATACAGACACTTTCTCTCAGTGTCACAACGTCTTGAACTTCTGAGACCCTTTTCGTGACACCATAAACTTCTCCTTGGAAGCACAGTATGATGTCAGAGGATGTAACAGTACAAGAGGTGAAGAGGAAAGCTGTGGGAGCATTCAAATAACTTTTTCTGGCCTAAAAAAGAAATAAAATAAAAACTGGAGTTTGATCCAAGAACATTTTGTTCATTTGCTATACAGGGGTGCCTTTTGTATGAGCACAGACTGTTTTGTGGACTCTGGTCCTCTGTAGTCACCATGAAACGGAAAATATACAATGAAGCTAGTGATGTGTTATCATCTGAGATTTCTATGAATGCTATTTCTGTCTTATGTTCACAGAGAACTGCTGGTCAAACGTTCATCCACTACAACTTGATAAAAACAGGGGTTTAAAGAATTATCACAGATATTTATAGCTTATTTTCTTTTCTCTCTTTTATCTCATCTGCACTTTTGGCACGATAACGCTCATTAGTGTTCAGGTTTAAGTGAATCATCTGAAATAGCTTTTTTTTTCTGTTGTTTTTTTGGTTGTTGTCGTTGTTTTGGGGGTTTTTTTTAAGCTGCTTGTTTCTCACACGTTCATCAGGGTTAAAAATATCCATGTTTTTAATAAATAGATACCCTTTGATATCATCCAGGTGAGCCAAACAAGTTTTACGCAAGCACAACTGAGCTGCTGCATCTGTCACCTTCAGGTTTGACTTGTACCACGGTTCCAACAGAGATTTAATGAACAAGTCAAATTTGATGCAAACTTTCAGAAGTTTCACAGCTCTAATCAGCAAAATAGAAGTGTGCTAGATAATTACTGGAGTGTTAAGCTGATATTTTTCTCTGTAATCCCCCAGATGAAAGGACCAGATTTCACAAGAACAGTCTTTATTTTTAATAGCACATGCAAAAATAGACATTATAGCTACTGATGTTAATGAACACTGGACTGTTCACACCTCCAGCCCTGCTCACCCCTGTGAAATGCTTCTCTCACATGACCACAGTGGCTGTCACCAGGATCAGGCTCAGGGCTAACAATATTCACATCTTCCTCTCCCCCTCCTTCAGAACTCCACTTTCCCCCTTCCATTTATCTATTCCACATTCGTCAGCCTCCATCCTCTGTTTCATCACAGCCTTTTCTGCTGGAAATCGTCAGCTTAGCGAGCAAAAGCTCACAAATTGCACGTTCCTGCACCTCTGGAACAGGCCTGCTGCCCACTCAGAGAGGGCACTAAGACAGAAAATCATACCCATCACTGGGAGTAGCCTCCATTAAATTAAATTGGAAGAAGAAATTGTGTAGGGCTGGGATTGGCTTCAGACCTGCCCTGGTGAGGCTGAGGCTGTGAATGTTTGTACCTCTGCAGGATGGAGCCTGTGACCAGTTGTCAGGGCCTTCTACTTGTTTCAATTTCTGCAACTCCCAAAGTTAAAAATGTAATTTTAAATAGGAGCAAAACCACTTTTCTCTGTCCGTGTGACAAATGGAATAGCTGCCTCAAGATTGCTGAAAAATATCCTCCAAATGACTGCCACTTCAGTACTTTTGTGGGCCCCCAAACACAAGGTACCATTGGTAACAGTGTTGAACAGCATTAAAAGGAGCTGATGTTGTTTTTCACTCAGTTTAACCTTGAAGTTTTTCACAGACTCACCAAAAACAAAGCCACAAAGGCAGTGAAAACATTTTGGACACTTCAGCCTGGGGTCTTCTAAAAAGACTGAGCACAGCTGTTGAGTACGTCATCTCCACCAACCACCTTCCATTGTATCACCACATTGATATTCACACCTACACAGCCACACAAACACTGGCGATTAAAAAATTAGTATAACTGAAACAAAAACAAACATCTCACAGAGAATATGTGGACTTCAGCATTAGAAAAAAAAATGCCTCCATATGCCCAAGGAAGAAAAGGAGAGAACAGATGGCTTTCTTGCTTTGTCTTCCTGCTGCTTTCATACTTATACAACTTCATGCTTTGGGTTAATGTTTTAATCCAAACTCGGTGATTAACAATAGAGACAGACGGAGGATTGTGTTTCACTCTATAATTAGGCAGACACAATGAGGTGACTTCTCAGCAAGGTACAGAGGGATATAAAGCGCCTGTAGCTCCATTAGTGATATTCCCAATGCACAAGGGAATAACTTTTATTCCACTACAGGCAATAGAGATGAGATTTTAAAAACCCTCAGACAGACAGAACCCAGGGTTTGCAGTGTTATTAGTGAAACAAAATACCACAAGGCCTGCTTTCTAGACAAGGCTTAACTCTTCCCAAACTTCTAGCACGAGCTGGGCACGTGGAACAGAGCCCACCACTCATGTCAGGAGATCCAGTGACTGACTCGTAGGGAATCCCACATGGAAAACCAGTGAAACAGCTCTGGGAAGGGCACAAGGATCTGCAAACGTGATCTGCTGAGATTCCCAGGCTGTGCACAGCTGGTCTGGCTACCAGCACTGTGAGAGCATTTTGCTCCTATGGGTTTGCTCATGACTGAGCTGCTAACACATGAGCGGGTCAAGAAAGACCCACGATTTGTGGCAAAACACTTGAGAGTAAGTACATAAACAGGAGGAAAAAAAATGCCACAGTAATGAAGATATTTGTGGTTTCAGACCTGAAGGTAAAGCCCACACATGAGTATGAACTGGTTCAAGAGACTTGGAACACACAAAGGCTGCACAAGAGTGACCACCCTGGTCACCTGAACTCGGTTTAAAAACTGATGTGTAACCAGGACATGGAGAAACCTCCTGTGAAAGACTCTGGTCCCATCAGAGTGCCCACGCTGCTGCTGGGGCAGTGCCTTGGGAAGCCAAGCACGCATCTCATCTGCTTCCCATGACAGCTTTGCTCTTTAGCAGCTCCTGTTCATGAATGACAGGAAAATGATGCGAAGTTTATTCCTGCTAAGACAAAAAACCCCCAAAGGAGGTGCCAAAAACAACAGGAGATGTGTTGTGTGCAGTGGAAGTAGCAGGAGCCCCGAGCCCGGACAGCGTGGACAGGGCGGATTCGAGGAGCAGGACCAGACCTGATGATTCAGCTCTTCCACCAAACTCTCCCTGCTCCATTTACAGCAGGAACACGGCAGAAGGACAGCGGCCTCTCACGTCCTGTCCTCGCCCCTCTGGAAGCTCAGGGATTGCCACGGTGACGGACTGGTGGCCCGATGTGTTCGATAACCTGCTGTCAGCAGGGGCTGGTGCTCAGCGCTACAGAGGCCGAGCACAGCAGCTCCAGTCAGAGGGAAAGGCTCCCCCTAATCCTCTCCTGCCATTTGGGATTGCCTTATGGCTTGGGGAGCAGCAGGCTCAGAGCCTGCCCGAGGAGGGGTTTGAGGACAAACACAGCATTAAATGTGGGCTTTATGGGCATGTGCTCAAATCTGGGAGACCTCAGTGAGCGGAGCATTTCCCTGCACAGATCCACGGTCCTGAACCAGCTCTGGGGCTCAAGGCATGAGGGCTTGGTCTTTCCCTGCCAGAAACACAGCTCCTGTGTGAAGAACACCCACTCCCCTGGCCCGTAATGACAACACAGATGCAAAGGCAGCTCTTGGTTTGACTCAGAGACACAAATGTGCTCTGCAGGGATCCACAGACTGCCTGGGAGCTGCCTCAGAGCAGGGACTGCACATCCCTGCACATACAGGAGGAGGTAACCCACAAAAGGATATTTAAACTGGAGTGGTCTGGGGGTAGAATTTTAGGTGGTTATCACTGGCTTTAGCCAGATTTCAAGGGCTCAGTCTGCGCCCACAGCTGAGGCACGTTTTCCATAGGATTCAATACCCATCACCACCAGAAATCTGATCTGGAAATCTGGAACTGTGTGTCCACGCCAGCACCAAAGTGACAAACAGCACAGGCCCAGGCAGACACAAGAGGTACCCGAGTCTTACAAAACTGTTCTGGACCAAGCTCCTTTTCCAGTGGTGATGGAGAGCTCTGTAAGTCAAATAAAGCAGCATATGGAAAACCCCCAGCACTGCATGTTCTCATAATTTTTGGAACACTGTAAATATTTGAGTCAGTAGATCTTAATCCATAAACACAGCTGGACTCAAGAAACAATGATGGTAACTTATTATAATTTAAACAATTGTGTAACAAAACAAACCAATGATAATCACTTTGGTTTCCTAAGGACAATAGGCACAACCTTTGCACAAAGTTAGCATGATGGTACATGTAATTACATAAAAAATAAACTTACATATGCTAAGATAAATTATTCTCAGCTTTTAAAGAGCACTGTGGAGGAACGGCAGTGGAAGAGCAAGGCTGTGTGGTGCAAAGCCAGCATTTCATATAATGTACAGAGCTGGGATGGTAACTGCCAAAGGACACCCCCTTCCCTTCCATCCTCTTCCAGGACACATTATTTTAATTGCTTAATGACCAGGAACATCATTCCCCCAAGTTCACCCTCCATGTAAGCCCTGGTGCATGGAGTTTACACACAAAGCACTGGTGGCTGATCTCTGCTGTGATTAAGGAGAGGAACGTTTCTCCAAAGTGCCTCAGAACAGACCTGGGCACTCATCTCACGTTTTATATAAGTTAAATGGGGCTTTAGTTCTTTCCTGAAAGTTCAAATAAGTTCACTTCCTTCTTATTTCTGCTTTGCATTTTCACAAGTGTTTGCATTCAGCAATAAAACCTAGAGACAGAAGTAAACACAATATGGTTCAAATCCATTTCAGAATTGTTCTAGGCAGGGTGCTGTTCTCAAGTTTTTACTAGACATGTAAAGTGGATTTGTCTACCACCAAAACACGTAGTCAAGACAAAAAGTACTCAAAAACAAAATAGGATTTAAAAGTACACACGTTTTATAAGCAAGATCATGATTATGGCCATAAACTCTTTATTACTTGGCTACATCAACACACACACAAAAAAAAATCCAGCTTTCATATTTTACACCCAATAATCAAGAGATAAGATTCCTGCCCAAACCTTTAAAACCCAGAGTTCAAGTGAAAACTTCAAATAAGGCTGAAGTTCTTTAGTCAAGCACGATAAAAATTTGATATTCTACAACAGCAGCAGCCACACCAGAATTTGGCCCCCTCAGAAACTGGCTAAGCCTCTACACCAGCAATATAGAAATGCTCTGAGCCCCAACTTCCAGCTCTTGAAGTCACCAGTGCCACGTAAAATGAGAAAGCTGACGTCTGAATTAAATCCTTATACCAGGAAAATCCTACTTCTAAAATTGCCAGTTCAAAAACAACCAAATTAACAACACGGGGTATTTTCCAGCTCCCTCCCTTGCAAGGAGACAGATGAGCCATATTAACTACAGCTTACCAAAAAAAAGAATCAAGTATGGAAAACGTCAGCTCCACAGAACAAGTCTGGCAAAGTTATAATCAACTAAAATCAGGTTCTTATAATAGGAACTGACAGGGAAATTCTAGCTACTTGTGCTGCTTAGAAAGCTTAACAGTGTCTGGCAAAGGGATGAAGCTGTAAAGCTGAGATCAAGTTCTGGACTAGAACTTCCCCAGCTTTTCAGGGAATTTTGATAAAGGTGGTCAGTTTGGTGAAGGTGAAAGTGTCCATAAGCCTCAGAGAAATAAATAATTAAAATATCTCAAACTAGAAATACGGCCTTTGCTCCAACTGATTATAGACCATTCCTTTAAATAAGGGAATAGTAAATCTAGAACAATGACCAATGGATCCAGGGGCTGCCAAACAACCACTAGCAGGAATTTGTGCAAGTTCCTGTATGGAAAACCATTCCATTGGTGATGTCACCCTTCAAATGATGGAACTTTTTTTGCCTTTTGTGGCTTTGCCATCCTATTTCCTCAGGGGTTCCAGGCAGGTAAACAGAATTTCACTTCAACAGCTTGCAGCTTAAAAAGTAAACCAAAAATAACCTAAAGCTTGTCCATTGAGGCCAGAGATTCAGAGATGAGTGTTTAACATTAGCCACCTAAATCCCAATTTAGGAACTGCAATATGGAACCTGGTTTTTAGAAGTCTTTAAATAAATATTTTTATGCTCCACAGTGTTCTCCTGTTCCGTGGTGTTCTTCAGTAAAGCACTCGAGGGGAGGGCAGAGAAGGGGGACATGGGGCTATGGAAATTCATTGTCCCCCAGGATTCAGGCACTTGCATGGCAGCAGGACAGGCTAGAGAACAGCAGTTCTGCTCCCCTAAATCCTCCACGACTTTGAAATACATCTTCACTCCACATCACTGGTGCAGGAGCAGAGGAGCTGTTCCTCAAGAGATCTAGGGGGAGGCGAGGTTGATTGCCATGGTTGAGAACAGAGACTTCAGTCTGCTTTAATCACTCAAGGGATTGTCTCTTACCCACCTTCCCAGGCCAACAACTGCCACAGAGCTGCCCCAAACCTGAGGAAAGCCCTCCTGGTGAAGATTTCAGGAAAACTTACTACTCCAGCTGGCTGAATGCTTTCCAAAACCAGGAGACTTCGAGCAGTAAACGATGCTTTAATTAAAGCATTCTTGGCCATCTCTATTTAAGGGACACGAGCAGGTTTCCCAGTTAGGAAGTTCACAGATGCAAGGTGGGACCTGTCAGGAAGCCAGCACAGCTCCAGCACTGCCACCACCACCAAGAACTTGGGTGCAGCAACATTTTCTCATCGTTTTCTTCACAGCAGATCTGTGGTGAGGGCTCCAGGGAAAAGAAAGGAAGTTGCTTGAATGTTGAGAGTGGGAACGTCAGAAGAGCTCACCCTACGCCCACTGGGGTCAGGGGCAGGAGAGTGGGCCAAAACTTGGAAAGAATGTTTGCCTTATTTGTATCAATTTCTGCAGTCAAGAGGCTGGGCAGTGGTCGAAGGATGTCTCCTCACAAGGCAAACATGGCTCTGGTGGAAATCGCATCCCTGCTGCCCACCCAGGGCAGCGATGGCTCCACACCTCCCTGCAGCTTCTGACCCCCTGGGCACAGGTCTGCATTCCATGCTCCACCTTATTCCCCTGCACTGGTCACTGTCGGGGCAAAACCTCTTCCCAAAGGATCTTCCCCAGGGTCAGGATGTGCACACCCATCCCGTGCCTCTTCTCTCTCCCAGGACCCCAACACCACCAGCACCCAGCAGCAGTGAAATAAAACTAAATTAATGCAGATATGGAAGTAATTCCTCCCTCTGCCACACAAAAGATAAACATTTTTCTGAATCTATACCATCAGAACTGACCCAGTTTTAAGTGTCCAGGCATAAAGCAATGGAGATGTTGCTACTGTCTTCAGTAGGATCAGATCTAGGCCAAGACTAGAATTCAAACAAGAGTTAATTGGGCTACATTAGGTTCAAAGTACTCTCAAGCCAGTTGTTCATCACTTTGTGGTTTAAATGTTTAGTTGCCTAAACCCATAGACATTGCAAACTGCAAACACTTCCAGCTGACCCTAACTTCTGGCTTCTTCCTTTTCATGTCTTGTACTTCTTCTTATTTAGTCTTCCCTCATTATTATTTCTGTAAATTAGTCACATCAGGAGTAGTGAGCCACAAAAAAAGTACTTAAATAGCTGCTTGTTACAAGCCAGAACCCATCAGTATTTTCAAATCTGTTAAATGACTGATTGCTGGGTCTCTTATTTGTTATTTCCAGAGTGAACTCACACAGCAAACCAAGCTTGGGAAGTGGGAGGGCATTGGTTTTTACTGAAAATAATCCAAAGCAAAACTTAGCAAAAAGAAACATTCAAACTTGAAAATCTGTAATTGTGCATTGTCTCAAGTCAGCCAGATAATCAGATGCCATAAAGAAATAAATTGAGAAGGAAACAATGCAGGGAAATCTGAAAATCCCAGGCTGGGTAGCTGAGAAGAAGCACATTTCCAACTCACACTCAGCACTGTGTGTGCAACAATTTCTCTGTAATTCTGTGTTTAAATGGATCAGTAAGAAAGAGTGAGGAGTGTGGCGATCTACAACTTTGGAACCCCAAAATCCTGCTTTGGGATTTCACCTCTGCTTAGCTGAGCTTTGATCTCGTGTGCAGCTTTTGTTTGCACCAAATCCTAACAAGCCTGAAGTTGACCATGGATTTAGGAATTCATTTGTATTTTATGGTCTGAATTCCTGCACAGGGCTTTGACCCTGATTTCCACAAGAGCAGATTTGGGAAGGCTGCTGTTCCCAACAGGATGGTCCAACATGAGGGGGCTACAACTGGGACCCCAAATGGGAACTTCATCTCCTGCTTCTCTGGGGGTCACACTGACCTGACAAATGTGAGTCAGTCTGGCCCCTCCAAGGCTAGAGTGGCATCAGCTGCTGGGCTGTGAGCACCACAGCAGCCACACATCCTTCCCATGGAATTCTGAGGAGAATTCATTGGATAGNGGAGCGGGGCGGGATCAGTAACTGGGAGGATTAGGGAATAGGGCTGGGGTTACAAACACTTTGAGGCATTGATAACTGGGGTTGGGGTACAAACAATCAAGGGGGAAGGGAAAAACCGGGGTTAGGGGTACAGACGGTTTACAATAAGACACATTTGAAGAACATAGCAACCCATAACAATACATTCACTGATAACATTAACTTTTAATAAATTGGAGCTTTTATGGATCTCATTTCTCTCAAAAGGGATGCCCAGACCCCCAGAGGCAATGCTGGGATGTGATGGGATAACAGGGCAGTGGAAGCCTCCAATACCCACCAGGATTGTGCTCTGACTTTGAAGGGCTCCCTCCCCTTAATGCTTATTCCAAAATGATTTGCAGATTTTTATTGAAGCGCAGTGGGGAGGAAAAACTAAGCATTACCAAAGGACGGGGAAAAAAAAAAAAGTGAAAATACATTTTCAGTTAAAATTTGAAAAGTCAATGAGACAACAAAATATGGGAAAGTTGTTCCAGATGGCAAGAACATACTTGAGGAATTTCATTTAATCACATTCGTGCAAGATGTTTTGATTTGGATGACATATATCAATTGCATACTTAAATTAACAGCCCTTCCTACTGCAGCAAAAGGAAAGCTCCCAGGAGCAGGAAGGGGTCTCAGTGCTTTCAGTTCAAGTGCAAGCACAGCCTGGATGGGGCTGAGAGTCTTTTTTGTTGTTTCCTTGGGGAAAAATCAATGGTTCCTCTCAACACAGCAAGAAAGTGTCCACTCAGAGCAGCCTCGGGGCCACCTGGGCCTTCTGCTCTTGGTCCACTGAGCTGTACTAAGACAATTCCCAAGCACCAGAGAGGTGGGATGGCCAGGTCCCAATGCCTTGGAAAGAATTTCATGGGCTGAGAGCAAGAAGGAATCCTAGACAAGTATGGAAGTTTCACCTCCCATAATCTGATTCACCTTGAACAAGCCCTGAGTGCTCCATCCCAAAGAAATTCTCCTGAGGGGTCACCAGGGCAGCCCAAGCCACCAGCTCTCCTCAAACAGCCAGGCAGGGCGTACAGGGCTGCTCCAAACCTCTTGGAAAGCTCAAAAAAAACCCACTGAGGTTCCACTTGGAAGGGAAATTTCCTTCTCCGCACAAGTTTTCCTCATCCTGCTGTTATTTAACCCACTTTCCAGGAAAAAGCTGATGGTCCCAAGATGACCATTTCAATACACACACACACCTCTATGAATATACATATATATATGTATATATATATACACACACACAGGTGAGGTTCCAAAGATCCTACTTGCCTTAATAATTTAACTCATATAAGGCAAGGAAGGAACGCAAGTAAGAGAACCCAACATACGAACAGAATCAAAATTCTAGCACAGGTTTTCTACAGTTATTAAAAAAAATGAAGTTTGAAAAAAAAAATCCATCTTTGAGGCCACAACACCCCTCAAACAGAGCATTAAACAAAAATCAATTATTTACTGGGGATTTTTCATTAGGAGTTGAAATTCAGTTTACACCTAAAGCACACATCAAAGCTTTTTGGGATGGGGAGAATTTCAGTCCCATCCCAAGCACTGCAGATACAAAACCATCTTTTTTTTGCACAGCTTCCTCCTGCAGCTGTGCTCTGGAGGGAGCCATACATACACATACAGGTATGTATATTAGTTATTGCTAAAATAACTGCACTAAGGCCCTTTGTTTGGCGACTGTCTACTTCTGAGGAGTGAAACATGAGGAGCTGGAGCTTGCCAGCTGCACATTTCACTTTCTCATCTCCCCAAACAGAGATTGAAAATAGCCCGTTTATCAGATGTGTATCTAACTCCTATTCCACCGTGAGGTCTAAAAAGGAATTTCCAGGCTCACAAATGTGCCCCTGGTGGGGCGTTACCGTCTGTTCCGATCACTGCAAAGGGTCCCTCTCCCTCTCCAGTCCCAAACCCACTGAGGCATCTCTTTAATGACTACAAAACAAAAGGCAAGAGGCTTTCTTGCCATCATTTATACACAAATACGATACTGATTAAAAGGTAACTGTGAAAAATAAAGCTGATAATTGAAAGCCTTCTGCAGCCTGAACTGTAGCACTGCTACCATGACATTACAATAATTAGTTAATCTACCCCCTAATTTGTCTCAATTTGCATTGGCAGGCTGGAAGCTGCTGTCTACATGATTTCTCATTGAAAACTGTGGTAGAAAAGAAAAGAAGGAGGGGGGGTTCTTCCCACGACCCACCCACTCTGTGCATAATCTTTTCCCTCTTCTCTCCAGCACCACTGTAAATCTGGAATCCATCTCCATTAAGACAAGTGGAATTATACTCCAGATCCACTAGGAGAGGAGAATTTGGCTCAATACCCCCTGAAATACACCAAACTCCTGCATTGAAAAATGCCCTTTCATTGCCCCACCCTGCTGCCCATGGTCCTGTTGCAGTGCCAGGCTTGGCACAGGGAATTTGCAGAAAACTCCTTCACTTCTGCATCTCCATCCCTGCTTGCAAAAGGTTTGATCAGTCCATAAATTCCCTGATTTTTCCTCTTTTTCCTTCACTCAGAGCAGCAGAGGCAGATGCCCACTTCTCACCTCAGCTGCTCAGGTAGATGGAACATTTTGGAACATCTGTGCATCCCAAACACGGGGGGTAAAGAGGAGTTCAAGGCAGGATTCCACACTTTGGGAATGCCCTCCTCTGACTTCCATGTACGTCTCCTTCCACCAGGAGTCAACTGCTCTGCTCCCACACCTGTGCTGCCAGATGTTGGACAACAGCAATTCAAGCCATTAGAAAGACATTTTTTAAATCTATTTGCTTAAAAATCAGGCAGGAAGACAAAAATTGGTAATGATAATCCTTTCCAACCAGCTCAAGACTTTGACAAAGTACATCTTGCCTTTCCAGGAATTATATTTACTAATCTGCACAAGACTTGCAATACCCTCTATTTTTCAAATCAAGCTCCATTTTGCTCCCTTCCACAAGATGAAACCCACCATTATCTAAAAAAACAAGGACAAATTGTACAACAGCAAGCATTTGCCAAAATGTTAGCCCTCAGCACTTCTTTTTAAACAAACATGAGGAAATAAGATGACCTTTAAATTGCTTCTTGACATGTACTAAATCTACAGAAATTAGGAGGATTCTCTGGAAAGAGCTGTATAATTTTAGTACTCAGTGTATTTTTAGCTAGGAATATTTTGTATACAAAAGAATGCTGCGTGCAGTAACACATCAGGGATTTTAGGGAGCTTTGAAAGGCTGGAGTTTAGGTTAAAGGGCAGTAGAAGTAGTAGGTGGATGGCCTGAAGAAAGCAGAAAACAACCACCATGAGCTGATCAAAACTTTGCATCACCTGGTCAATACATTTTTATTGCCCCCATCACCTAATCCTTTAAAAGCAGAGCTTGGGGATTGCATTAGTCAAAAAATTCCTTCTTTCACCCACCCCCTTCTGCTCCTAAGCCACAGAAGGTGCAGGGCAGGTGAGCAGAGTCTGAGCTGCAGCTGCACAGGTAGATTGGAGAGGGGGCTGGCTCAGAGCCCTAAACTGGGACGAGCTCAGTCATCCTTTAGTCCAGTGGGATGGGTTCAGTGAGCAAAGGGGAGGTGGGTGGCAGGAGAACAATGTCCCAGGAACTGAGGATGCTGAAAGGAAGGAGAACAGGCAGTGGATCTGCTGCCTGGTGACAAACCCGAGGGACCTCTGGCAGGGGCAGGCTGGGGCACCCACACACACAGCAGGATTTGCTGAGACCTTTGCAGTTTGTCTCGGATTTATTTCATTGGGAAGGGAAGGATTGCAGCTCGGTCTGAGTGCTTGGAGCACTCGTTTTCCATCTCTAGCCCTGGTGGAGTGTGATGTTCACTCCCAGGCGAGCTTCACAGAGCTGCACCCTCCCTGAACTGGGTCACAGCACCCCTGAGCTGTCTGAGAGAGTAAAAGGTAAAGGGTGTAAAGGGGCATCTTGTACCACAGCCCAGGACACCACGGTGTAAAAACCTCCTGGAATTCCCCACACAAGACAGATGGGACCCAGATCCAGCACATTCCTGCAGTCACCCGTAGTCATTTCCCATCCCAAAAGTGCCAGCTCAGACTGAACTAGACAGGCCTGAGATCACCCCTAAATCAGAGACAGAGCACTGCAAGCCTGAAGGAAGAGAGGCAAGGACAAAGTAGAACACAAGGAGAATTTGAAAGCGGCCACATCTCCCAGACCATGACAACAATTCTGGAGGACTAAGGGACACTACGAGCAACTTTCCAGCTCAGATCTCTCAAGCCCAGCACTGTGAAGACCAAGGCAAAGGCAGGAAAAGCATCAGACACCACTCATTGAATATATAATTCTTAACGGTGAGGAATTCAGAGCTGCCAACACATTTCTCCCTATTTCTCCCTTGCACATGCGTCCATTCCCCGCAAAACTCACACAGACAAAGCTCTGAGTTTGGAGAGACGGGCTGGGCTGGCACTTGCTCTTTATTGATGCCAGGATGTGCTCTGCTAAGTTTTCCAAGAGCAGAAGTGCTGACACACAGGTTTAGTAATGCCCAATTCAGCCAGTGGCAGCTACAAGTTCAGTGTCTATTTTCCTCCCTCTCCTCAGTGCAACTCCTGTCAAAAAACACCAGCAGCTCCCAGCTACCCCCTGCACTGGTTTCTGTGGATCCTCCAGTGGAATACCTCTCCCTGCGCACTACACTCAGGAATTTCACTTCATAGCAGATGTTTGAGGAGGTTACTGCAGTGGGCACACTGCACAGGCAAAAACAGCAGGAAAAAATAAACAGGAAATTCAGGAAATTCACCTGACCTGATCTCCCAGCCCTGCAGCGTGCTAAGTTTCACGGGAAGTAAACACTTCAAGCACAATGACAGAAGTGTCACAGCTCTGTTTCTGCCCTGCAGGATGACAAATCCCATCCCAGGAGCTCAGAGCCCCCATTTCAGAGCAGCTCTCAGAGCAAGCAGTGCCTCTTCAGGAGGCACCGATGATGAACACGGGTGAAGTTAAGGCAGGGAATGTTTTGCCTGTTAGTTCAGGATGCTCTGAGAGCCCCGTGGTGCCCCAGCTGGTCACTCCTGCTCTTGTTTGTCCGAGCAGCAGAACATGCCCAGCTCCAGTGGTTATGAGTAAGCGAGGACGGAGCGCTGCTGGTGACAGCAGCTTCCCAGAAATGATCCCCAGCGCACACAAGTTCTTTGGAGCTTCCCAAATATGTATACACATCTATAAATCTCATTTCAGGCTTTCATCTGAAATGAGATTTGTGTTTCGTGATCCTTTTGATAGCCTCCCGTAGACAGGAGATGTACAGAAGCTGCTGCCGAGCACAAGGTGTGCTTATTGCACGAATTGAACGGTTGCAAAGAAGTGTTCCTTGGCCAAATATTTCCACCCATGAGGAGACGTGTTTACACACCCTGTGGTTCAGGACCAGCAGTTGCTTGGGATAGGCTGTGCCTCTCATGTTTGGAACCTCACAAGCCACATGCTGGGAAGCAGGTAGCCTCAAACTGTTTGACTTCACTCACAAACACAGCTCCAGATGTGAAACAGCATCATCCTCCCTTTTTAGAGATGATTTCCCCCATGATCCCCTTTCTCCCCTACCCAGAAATCTGAAAACTCAAGTTAGCAGAGGAACAGTCAGGAAATGGAAGAAATTATATAGCTTGCACAATATGGAATACATTTGAATAAAACAGGAAAAAAGCTACCAGAATAAATACAAAACTTTCAGTTCTCTGGAAAGAAAAGGGCTTATTTTTCAGCACATTCCTATGCACAGGAATGCCTAGAGAAGGAAGAGTATAAATTTAAATTGGTTTTGCCATCCCAGTCCCTCTATTGCTATGTCTTTGGTGAGACAGAGCAAGAGGCATTCAGCAGGTTCATATTATGGTACATTCAGAAGGAATTTTGGGAAGAACTCTCCTGTGCTATGGAGTCATTTGTTTCCACAGCAAGGTGCTCCTCCTTTCCATCCTCTGCCCCAAAGTGCCTCCTCAGGGAAGAGGTGACCATCTGTGGATGCAGAAACTCTGCAGATACTCATATCCTGGGTAAAGCACTCACCCAGAGTATTTAACCACAGTTCAGTTCTGAGATAAAACTGACACTGGCCCCAAATAATTTGTCTGACCTTACAGAGCTCATCTCCATCTTCCCCCTGTCCTCTTTTCCTGCCTGAGCACACTCCTGGCCAGGCCACAGTCCTGCCCTGTCAGCCATGCTGGTGTGTGAACGTCAGTGTCAAGGAAAATTCCCTCTCCAGCCATCCAGGAGCTGCTCGGTCTTTTAAAGTCAGACAGACACCTGCCAGCTTCTGAAACCCCAACCACCAGTGAGTCCTTATCACCTCACCCAGATGCCCAAAAA